>JBCJKH010013159.1:0-18580 GCA_039877255.1 Loriculus beryllinus | reverse complement strand
GGAGACTGGCAACCATGAAAAATGCAGCTCTGGCACCGTAGTGCAGTAACCTGGTGACTTGATTTATCAGAGGCAGAATCCCAGAAGGAGTGGTGCTACCCAAGGTAATGTTCTTCGCCTAGATAAATAATTCCTCTCCAGTCTGCACTGGCTGGTTTGTCAATGAAGTGTGTTTATTCGGGAGTTGGGATGAAGCATGTTTTCTTTGGATGCTTCTGTATCAAAATTGGTTTTGTTTTGCCAGCTCAGATGGTGTGATGAGAGCATTGTCCCATTTACCCCAAGCCAGGATGGATTGAGCTTGGATATTGCCAGGTTCAAGATTTTACCTCTTAGTAATTCCCTGAACCAGTTTATTTCTTGTGTTCTGAATTCTTAGGAAAACACAGCTTATTCATTACAGCCAGAATTGATCTCAAACCTCCAATTGCTGTAATCAAATAACTTTCATTTATTAACATGAAGAGGGATGACAGAGAAACAGCATCACAAAATTGCAGCCAAAGTCTAGAGTACACAAACTCCTCCTTGAAATAAACATCTTTTGAAGAATCTTCTACAGAAGCTGTAAGAAAGTATAGCCCCTCTCTAGGTTCTTCACACTTAGATGCCCTACAGTGCCACCACTATGTAAGATGCACTAAAAAAGCAATTAGCACTTGGAGTGCTTTGCAAAATTTTATTAGTCTTCTGCCTCTTGAGGCTCTGGCAGATAGTGCTGTTTCACTTGGGGTTTCTTTGATGCGTTTTTTTTCCGCTCAGTCTTTTCCAAGAGCAAATGCAAGACATGGAGTTACTGTGCAATCCATACAGCAGTTTCCAATTCTACTTTTGAGAGCTTCAAAACTCATTAAAAGCACCACCTCTTTTTAAAGCAGCACCATGTTCTTTCTCTGCTTCCCTCTTCTTCCTTTCTTGTGTCTGTTATTGCCTCTGAAATTCCAGATTAAGTGCAGGAGGAACTTTGATGTCCAAGAAAGTCTTTCATTTAACTTGAGAACAAGCACATCTTCTAGGCCATCTTAGCTATTTCCTCAGACTTTACTGGAAAACAGGAAAAAATCATTGGTACTCTAGGATTTAAAAATACAAAAACCAAAACCAGTCACCCAAAGAAACAGTTGCTTGCAGTGGGAGAGAGTGTACAATTACTGTAGCCTGGGACTATGCCAAAACCTGCCTTTATAGAAATTTTGCTTTGGAGAAGTGCAATTATTTTATTTTTAATTTATTTTTTCTCAAGGGCTGACCATCCATTGAAAGGCCTTTTTATTTGTGCAAGAAGCTTGGTGATGCTGAGTTGAAATGCCCAGAGCTGAGGGTCACACGAGCTGACCAGGAGCAAAATGAATGCCTCAGAATGCATGTGCAACGCTCAGTTGGGTTATGAATCACTTCACTAATATTTATGGCTTCCACAAGTAACCTGTTGGTCACCGATTGCCTCCTGCCAGTGTGAGGCAGCAGCTAACATGGCCTTGGCATCCCCAGGCAGCCACTGGCACTTCCCACCAGAACTTCAGACCTGGATTTTGCCACTTTATTAATGTTGAGCAAGGCAGCATTTGATGCTAAAGGGCGTCTGCTCCATGTTGGTGAGCGGGAGCAGAGTGCGGCCATGCGTAAAGTAATGACTGAATCCAAAGATAATAATCTTCCCCATTTTGGGTGGAATAGATTTTATTATATTTTATTGATCTCTGGCTTCTCAGCAAGCGCTCAGCCGCACATTGGCATATGCAGCCCTTCTCCCTGTTTTCAGTCCTGCTTTGCACATAAACAGAGCAGGATAGCATCGTGTTTTGTAGTCAGTGTTTGATTTTCCTGAGAAATTTCAACAACCTTCTTAGCATGAAAAATAAAGCACATTCTTTTTATCGTTTTTCAAATTCAAGCAGGTTTCAAAGCAAAACCTATGTAGTTTTTTCAGCTTCAGAAAGCTTTTCTTAAAGTAGAATGCTATTGATTAAGCTCTAATGACATCTTCTACTTAAAAAGGAGCTGAGAATCATAAACATTAAAGATAGGAAAGACGTAATTTAGATGTCATTAGTACTTAAGCTGCTTTTCTCTTCACTACATGAATGTGCACAGGTGTATTAGCAGCTGGGTTTGAATATAGGACTTTTCCTGCTTCATCCTATATCAAAAGTGTTTGAAAAATGTCTGGTACTGAAAGCTTATTTGCAGATACGTCCTTTGCTCATCTAAGCAGTTGTGTAATGAATTGATCTCCATCCAAGAGGAGTGCTCTCTTTCTCTCTTTTAACCACACAATCTATATATATAATGTTGCTTGTGATGGCAAATCCACATGAGAATATTGTTTTTTAGCCAGGTTTTGGTTTTGCTATGGACAAGGGTGCACACAGAGGGCTACATCATGGGCTCTCAAATGCAAGGTGAGGACCAAACTGGCTGAGAACACATGAGCTGAGTGGGGCCCCATAAGGATGTGTGACTGTTCAGGCACCAGTGGGTGTAAATCATTGCTCGAAGAGGTCAGGGGCTACCTTAGTAATACTGGCCGTGGTCTTCGGAGTCTCTTTAAGGGATTTGCTTCCAATTTAGCTTTCAGTTTTAAGTAGATAATATACAATTATATAGATTTAAAGCTTCTCTTCCTCTCTGCCCCAGAAGTAAAGACATGTCCTGGAATGAATTGCATTATCCTGTACTTCAAGAGCATCTCTGCAGTGTAATATGTATGACATATGCCTTTGTGTTCCTCCAGGAGACCCCTAAATGAGCTTGTGTGGGACAGAGAGGAGAGCTGTGATTCAGAGATGATGCATGTTACAGACTTGTCTGTAAAATGAGTCGCATGAAATAGGTGGGAAAAAAGACAAAAATACATGCTTTTTCCTAGGTATGCTTATTACTGGAACACAGATGGTTACCAATTTATTTTTCAAGATGAACAGTTATGCTTTGTCTGTAGGTTTGTTTACTGTGGTACAGAAGTTCTTTGTGCTCTAAATTACAGGGAAAAGCATTACGCGGGAATTAATCTAGCAAAAGTGGTTGATAGCTCCAAATATGCAAATAAAGTCATGTAGAGGAAATCAAAGATTTAGAGACAGGATCAAAAAAGTGCAAGTTCTTAAATATTCAAAGACAAAGTGTATGAAAATGACATGATCAGACAGAGTCACATTATTTTAACTAAGAGCCGTATTTAGAACAGCCCGGGAGAACATTTTCTGGGTAGCTAACTCTGCCTAAGTGAGAAAAATTAATTACCCTCTAAGCTTCTGCTTTTCATGATCCAATGCATGGACTTGGGGGAATGGTTTTAGAGCAAAGATCAGGACTGTTGTTACATCAGTGTGACTTACTGTAAAGTGTTGGGCACTGTGGCTGGCCAGGCTAAATTAATTAGAGGAAAAACATAAAGAGTAATTGGCAATAAGTGCTCTTAGATGTGGTCACTGGCCTTCTAGCACATAAGGAGGTCTGTGATTTTCAAAGCATATATCATACTTGGGGAAAACATCTTTCAGTTCTGTGAACAACCTTTGAACTTCATTAAATACAGCTTTATGAATAAAGGATACGGTAGGTCTTTGAAATAATATGTTTCTATTTGCAAATTACAGCAGCTGGCACCAAGTAAATAAAGGTAGTATCTTATGTTGTCTCAGAGATTAACAGAAAACAGAGAAGTAACTTGTGCATCTCTTACAAATGTGTAATGTTTTAGTCTTACCTGTTCCTTTAAGAAGCAAATTAATTAGATTGTAAAATTTAGCATCGTCCATGGAAAGAGGGTGTCTGATGCTGCCCAGCAACACCTCCAGAAGCATACAAAATGTAAAAGGAAGCGCTAACTCTGCAAATGTTCTGTGCTGTGGTTACAGACTGTTGTTTCAGATGTTTGTGATATGCCTTCATGCAGTGCAGTTAAAGGGAAGAAGGAGACAAGTATTTGTTACCCTATGTGTTAGTGTTAAGGATTATTTGAAGGGTAGGTGCAGAAGGGAAGACTGGATGTGTTCCAGACCAGCTCATAGCTCTTCGTGCTGCAGATTGTGTATCCCTGGGATCATCTTCCTGCTTATGCATGGGGGGTACACATGTGCGCTCGCAGCGGCAAAGCAAGGCCGGCGGCTGGTCTGGAGATCACTAGTAATAAATCTGTCCTGCCTTGTTAATAAGTCTGTATCCCATAGGCACGTAACTTGGCATACCACCAACACTGCAGTACATCAATTGATTGTGGCAAACTAGACAAAAAGGAGATATGTTAGTCAGGGGGATGAAGGAGGAGATGATAGACGGGGATGTACAAAGCTCTGAGTCTGATTGGATTTTATGCAGAGCAGTGCATGGTTTTACCTCCCATCGCTCTTGCCAGACACAGTTTCTTAAAATAGTATAAAGAGAGTTTTAGGAAGAGAGGAGGCATCATTGGAAAGGATCATTCTTTCCAAAAGCAGGGGGGTAATACAGAGATGCTTGTGGAAAGAAAGTAGGTGTGATTTGAGGCTTCCCTTCTTTATCAGGGAAGTGATGGAGCCATTTAAAAGAGAAAGAGAGCTTCAAGCTAAAGTAAATTGGAAACAAAGCAACTGAACAGACTGATTTGGTTAGTGAGGGCAGGTTATTGCATGATGGCCTTTCAATTTAAGTGAAGAAGGCTGAGCAAGGAGTAATGCTGACGCCAGTGGTAATGGCCCCACTTTTGCATCATTTCCAGATCACCATTAATAGGAGTTTGCCACTCCGTGGTTCTCTTTTTCTTCTTACTCCTGCTTGAACTGCAACCTACGGTACAGTCATTGATCTTGTGATCATTTTAATTTGAATTGTTTGCTTTGAATATAATTCATTCCAATCTAGCATTAGCTCTTCAGTCAATGGAAACACGTATACTTATATTTAAATGCCGACTATCCTTAAGGAAGACCAAATGCTTCTCCTAGTTGATTCAAATAAAGAATTCTGTTGAGATTTTAGATAAAAATTCATGAGGCCTCATTAGTGACACCCAAGAATAGTAATTTTATTTGCACGTTTGTGAAGAGTTAGGGCAGTTAAAACCCAACATCTGAACTCAGATCTCTGTTTTAGAAATGTCTTACTGTTTTTTATATAAACCCATTTGGAAGAAACAGCAGTTTCTTCTCCTCCAGTCACATGTATTTTTTTTAATATCTTTTTAAGTCTGAGGAGGAAAAAATTCATACCATTTAAGTCAAAGTGATTCTTCTTCCCCCACCATTTGAGTCATCAGTGTACCATTTGCAATGTCCTCAGTTTGCAGTGTCAGACTTGGGGTTTCTCATCTTGCTTCTCAGGCTCCAGCATCACACAACCTAAAATCTGTGTAGGTGTCTATGTATATATGTATATGCATATATGTATATATCTGACCTCATTCATGAGTTAACATATCACTTCCTCTGTGATGTGAATGGGTGCTAGTGTAGCTGTATTACAGATGGAAAAATAAGATGGAGAAATAGAGGAGCCGGATGATTTTCTCAGAAGGTCACTAAGAGCATTTGGCTGATAAAGAATTTGAATATAGCTATTACCAAATCTTTTCTAAACTGCAGTAGCATGAGCTGGGAAAGCTTATGGCTTGTAAGTGGTAGACAAAAACTCTCTCACTGATGAAATGTACTGTAAAAAAACAACTGCAAAATCCCACGCCAGGTTAATTAGTGGGGGAAGCTTGGTTTGAGTTTCAGTGGCATGAGCCAGTGTTGTGCAGGTTTTTGGTGTGGGGTAGTGGGAGATGCTCCTTACAGCCTGGCTGAGCCAGTGACACCAAGTGCCTTGCTGCTGGGAAGCACCCAAAGATGCTCACGATGGTGTTTTGAGTATTTCTGCTCAGCACCACACGGCACAGACAAAATCCCAGGTTTTGCCTTGCAGTTCCAGGACTCAGGTGAGGCAAGCGGTTGGAACTAGATGATGACCCTCTCCAACTCAAACCAGTCTGTGATCCTGTGAGCTGGCAGCTGCTGTTTGGTGTGCAGTACTTGGGCTGTTCCATTGCAGATGATGCCTTGAATCCCCTGGCACAGTGAGAACAGAGCGCTGCATGCTGCAGCCCTCTGGTCCTAGCAATTTTTAAATGGTTCTTACATATTGATCTAACTTAACTGTGGAGATGTAACCCAGTTTCTCTTCACTTGGTCTGGGGGCATATCATTTTTTTTTTTTTTTTTTTATTTAGGGCAAAATTCCAGCTTTTGAAGCTTTCAAGAGATTTCTGATCCTATTATAGTGGAATGGTGAAAGTTTTCTTTGTGAATCTTTAAGCATCCTTATCAACAGTAAATGTCTGATTGCTTTCGCAGCTGATGTTTTCCTTGAAAAATTAACTCTTCTATAAAAATGACATACTTTCTGTGAGATAAGCTGTTGGATTCCATCAGTTCTTTTGAGCTGCCAGCCTCAAATCAGATACATTTGAAGGGAAGCTCTTTAGTCATTGGTTCAGGTACATTAGCCATTCCCATACTACTTAAAACATTATTATGCCATTCTCTTTTGCAATGATGCATTCTTTTCAGTAATTTTTATGTAAACATTCAAGGATTCATATTTTCTATGAAGATAAAATAAGGAAATACATTGGCAGCAAAAAGGAACTTGGTCAAACGTGGAAATACTGACAGGAAACGAGACAAGATTAAAATCTGACTTTTAGGTTTTTCAGGTCCCCTTTGGTATTTCTCCACAGTTTCTGTAGGTAGTCTCTCCTTTGTTATAACTAATCTTCCGTCTCCATTGATCCAAATCTTCTGTGTCTGTCAAAAAGCTCCAGTCAGGGGAAGAAAGATTCCAACACCGGGATTCCAACATCGCTGATGGAAAGATAGATGTGTGGTTGCTCTTGATATAGAATGGCTTTTTTGTTTGTTCTATTTGCAGACATTTTTTGTGTTTGGCTGTTGCAGGCATACTAGGCATAAACACAGACTGCCTATACAGGATCTCTGAGTTACAGTTTGGGCTGGAGAGCTGGGTTGCTGATGCCTATCGGCTCTGAGGAAGGGAAGTTGCAAAGCAGTGTGGATGGGGATGAGGACCCTGGTCGTGGGGCATGGAGCTCTGTGGCATGGTGGCAGATGCAAGGTGACAGGGAGGGTGAATCCCACCAGGCTGCCTGATAATCAATGGAGTAGCTGTGGATGTTGTCTCACATCATTCATAGAAGTGTTTCTTAAGAAGTTTAAGAATGGTAAAATCGATGTGAATAGTGGTGTTTCTCTCCTGATTTCCTGTGTATGGATCCTGACTTCCTGCTTATGGATAGGCGCCCCTGTGCTGTGGGATGGAAGCAAGCCTGCTCAGGAGAGGGCTGGGATCTAATTATTCAGAACAGAAAAAAAACCTGAGGTTGCTTACGAAGATGTAATCCTCCCCAGGGAAGTACAAGTGTGTTGGGAAAACACATTATAGTTAAACTTGATTAGAGAGAGCAGCTCAATATTTCTGAAAAAATCATTAATCTACTTTTTGTCTCATTTTTTTTCGTTCTTTGGTCACCATTACAATCATCCCACATTACTTTCAAGCTGGTGGTTAGGCTGAGAAGACTGATTAAATTGCAAAGGCGAGTTTTAAATGAAAGGATCTATATCTACCTACACTGATTATCAGTTCCAAGAAATTAAATCTACCATAAATGATTTACTCTAAAACAAATCGAATAGGCATTGGAAAGACAAAGAGCAGAGTGGCCATGCAGATTTGCATCATGACGGAAGGAAGCAGCAATCGAAAAAGAACCAGATGAAGCTCAGACCTGCCATAAGGTCTCCAGCTTTCGCTGCAACAGCTTGTGCCTTTGCATAGTGAGTCTATGCAGTGAATCCTTGTGTTGCCTTGAATATTGTGCAAGGAAATCGCACAACAGTGAACAACTTTTATCTCAAGGAACTGAAAATGCTATTTTTCTGGAAGCTCTTTTATTACTGTCTGTTACATAAGACACTAACACTTAGGCTGTACAGATTGCTGTTCCCCTCTGCAGATTTATGTAGTCATTATTCCTTCAAGGATGCGTTTCAAAACCCCAAACTCTAGAAATTCACCTTTGCTCTAGCTGAACCCAGACATAAACAACATCATTGGGGTGGGGATGATCCTCAGACTGAGGCAAAAACACTGCAGAGACAGTCTGTATGGTGATGGTGTGCAGTGACTTCTAGTCTGCTACTTTGCCTCTAAGTGTGTGTGTTTATACATAAGAGTGTATGTATCTCTCTCTCCATCTCTCTCTAACTGTATGTATATATAGTTATATGATGTATCTTGAAGATCAGCATCTTCAGCTTGACTGCTTGTCCGGTTTTCTTAACCTCACAGATTAACACCATTATGGCACCAGACTTCTGCCTCGGCCCAGAAGGGAGGCCAAGGATGAGGGTTGTTATCTTGCAAGTTGGGCAGTGGGGTGGCAGGGTGGGAGAGACAGCCAGGAGCACTCGGTGAGCCAAGCTTGCTGCACTGTGCTGTGAAATCCGGTGCTACTGTCTGGCCCTTGTTAGGATCCTCTCTTGAAGGGAGGATGGCAGAGTTGGGTGATCTCTGTCACGTTCCTTCGGTTGCATGTGCAAACATCCCCAAGCCAGGATTTTTCTGTGTGAATAATGTGTGATGCTGAGTTCAACTGGCTTGTCCCCTCACTGAGCAGGAGTCACCTCATTGAGGTGAGAGGAGGTGTCACGAACTGAGCTTTGAAACACACCTGATGAGATAGAACAAGCAATGCTGAGCAGCTGAGGGCCTGTGGACATGGAAGTGAGCAAGTTGAGTAGATGCTTGTTCCTATGCTGCCGTAACCAGTTTGTTTGGTGTGCAAAATCTTTAGAATCGAGCTGCTGAGTGAAGATGCACACGGGCAGTGAGAATATGCCATTACTCCATCAAAATTATATACCCACTGACCTAGCCTGTGTGGAGACCACTCAGTGGGTTCAGTCTGCTGCCTGGCAGCTGCCTGGAACAGATGTTACCCTAATATTTAAAATGGTAGTTAAAAACCTAGGAAAAAAAGAATTTTTTTTTTTTTTTTTTTTTTTTTCAAAAAGAAGCAACTCCCCCAACCTTTGCTTTGTTATTTTTTAAATGACGTGCTGTGTGCTGCTCAGAACATCCCTGGGCTTGTTCCCTTCCATCAGCAGCAGTGTCTGGTCAAACATTTGACACTGAGAAGAGCTGGAGCTGAATCTGCAGCTCTGCCATGGGTTAGGTTCAGGGCTTCGGCCAAGGTTCTTGTAGAATATTCCAAGGCTGGCTGTGGTCAAAAGAAGTCAGGGAAATTTTTCACCATGTTGTTTCAGCTTTCCCGAGGGCAACACCAGAGTGATGTAAGTTTACTTCAGGTTTAAGCTTCTAGATGTTTCCAATTAACAGCTTTGAGATCTTCCTGGAAGTAAAGGTCTTGTTGTTAGATGGGACTGTTAGACACAAGATGCAAATATAGTAGGTCTGTGCAAAATCACAGCGCTGCAAGAGGCGCTGGTCCTCGCCTTGCCTTGTATTTCAGGATCTCTCCATATGGCTGTTTAACTAGCATTTTATTTTGAGTTTTAAGTTTTAGCCCTAATTCACACATTTATAAAAAGTAGATCATTTTTACTGTAAGTTCACTTTTCAGGCAAAAACGATGTGAATGTGGAACTTCATCTTGTCTCAATGCATGTTGATGAAAAAGTTTCACATTGCTCTGGCTGATCTGGAATTTTAAATTAGCTGAAGGAAAAACCAAGGCAGAAAAAAATTACGCTTTTTACAGAGGAGAAAAAAGAATCCCAGACTGAGACTTGTTCTGAAAACTTTCCATATTCTTAGACCTAACCAGTTAGATAAAGCCATGCTGCTTCTGGTGCCCAGGTTGTCACAGGGTGCCTGGGTTCTGAAACAAAACCAGCCAGGTTAGCTGGACTGGCTAACCCCAGAATTCACAGTAATTTAATTCCAGTTCTCATTTTCAACTTTTAATTCGCATCTGGATGGCCAGTTGTTTTCTTTGGTGGTTTAGTTGGTTGGGTTTTTTAACCTTCAACTCTTTTTTGAGCCAAGGAAAAAGGAAACGGACAAGAAGGCGTTTTCTGGCACAAGAACATTCAGATTCTGTAGTTGGTTTGATTGTGCTCTGGGTTTGTGTAGTCTTCAGAAAAGTTCTTTCAAGGACAATCCTGAATTCTCTCCTTGCATGGGTGATCCACAAGACAGGCTTCTTTCCGCTTCCATGACTTTCTAGTGTTTTCCTTTTCATGAGCTTTTTGAAGAGTTCGAATCAGTATGGAACAAAAAGAAGGGTAAAGGGCTTTTCTGCTCATGTGTGTGTGGTTACTAATTAACAGACAAAGATAACCCTGCCATAACAACAGCTGATAATGACTTAAATAAAGAAAGCAAAATTGTTTTCACATATATCTCAAAGTTTGTAAACTCTGTCTGGAGTCAAACTGGCAATAAAAACAGAAGTGCAGGGAAATTGAAGGAGTGGTCCTATGAGACACTGAACTCATTAACCCAAGCTCATAAAGCATATAAGCACCAAATAGGGCTATTAACTTTGGTGGGCCTGCTAGCCTATTTAGTGTAATGTGCAGGCTTTGGTGTTTTGCTGTCTTGGGCCTTACTATTGACACCTTTCTCTCTAAAGTACTGCCTATACCTCTGGGAGAAACCAGAGTGCACTGCTCTCATGCTTAATTTTTCCAAGCTGTGTTCCATGCAGGATATGCTATATACTTACTGGCTATGAGATTTTTGATCCAATCAGTTCTATAGGTAAAGTGCAAACATTAAGATGCTATTAGCTTTGTTGTTGTCTTAAGCTCTCATAATGTTTCACATCACAAATGTGTATTTTCTCCCAAAACTAGAGTAATAGTAGGTTTTTTCTGGCTCCTTACCCCAGAGCTGCTGTCAGTTGGTGCAGCTGCAGTGGGTTGCGTTGGAAACATGGGCTGATGGAAACAGCTGTGTTTCAGTCAGCATCTGGAATTTGGGTAAAAACATGAACTTTTTTCAGGTAAAGTTGTACCTCAGGAGTGTGCATGCCTTGGGGTTTGTGAAAATTTGATGCATTTGGAAAAGATCTCTGGGCATAGTAAAATTTTTGTACTAGTTGAAATATAAAGTACAAAACATACAGTTTTTACCTGAAACAGATCTGTTCCCTAACATCTAATTTTTATTTATTGTATACGTATAGATATGTATAATTTGTAGCTTTACATAATCTTCTTCTGGCTGGTGTTAATTGAATTAGACACGCTTACAGAATACTGAAAAGATTTGCCTATGGGAATTTCTCTGCAGTTTTGAGTCAATGATCAATTCACAGGATTTTGTTATAAGTTAATGGTTTTTTATTAAAATAAACAAGATTACTGACAGGGAGAAATGTTTTCTCTGTAAGCATTAAAAGGAAGGACGGGAAATGCCAAGGTAAGCAAACATGAACAAAGATGGATTAAAGTTTCAGCGTTGTAATAGGTATACTTGTTATTTTGGCAAGCGTGTCCTTTTTTTGATGTTTGTTTCTAAATTATTTTATCCCCTTTGGCTTTTCTCTTCCCAAACAGCAGAGCAGTTGGGTGATGGCAGGTAATAATTTTCTCCTGTTCTCTTAATTCTTTGACTCTGCTCAACCGTAGTTTGATATCTGGTGCCATTGCTTGCTCCCCCAGTGACGAAGCACATTTTTTGACTACAGCCTTGGGATTTGTAACAAATGAGAACATACGCTGAATTTAAGCTCTTCAGTAATTTGTTTTTCAAGATTTGTTTTGCTGTGGTGTCTTACCTTTCCAGTAGTTAGTTGCATGGCCAGTTTTTAGGTTTTGGTCTGCTTGAGAAAAGCCTTTTCCTTAATGCCTATAAACATGTAAGCTTCAGAATTTATGAGCTGAATATCAATAACTTGGAAAGAGACAGAGTGCTGGAAGCCAGGAATGAGCTCCAGGCTCATCATTCAGATCTCAAGTTTTAAGTCTGTAGCTTTATCTCCTGTGACATTTTAATCTCTTTTCTGTGCTTGGAGCATGGACAGTGAAAGCGGTACAGGTGACTGGAGCAGACTCTGGTGGACAACCCTGTGGAACATCCACAGGGAGATTACCTTCTTTGTGATGTGTCTTGTTATTTCCAACAGCTCTTGTATCCCCGAACTGCCCCTATGCTGTGGTCCTGCTGCAGCTTTCCACTTTTTTCCCCACTCTCAAAAGAGCAAGACAATTCTGGGGCTGGTGCATGAGAACAGCTCACCTTCATACCTGTGGGTCATTAGAGGATGGCTTGTTCAAAGCTGTGCAGGGCTAATGTGAGGAGATGATGCCTGGTGCTTGAGAAATTATATGCTTGGGATCACAGTTGCAAGGCTTAAAATGGGTACAAATAACGAGTGTGGGCAGCAAGCTGCACAAGATGGGCTCATTGCCAGGCTCTCACTAGTCTTTACACCTGCAATTTGGAATGATTTCTCAGTAGTACATTGCTCTCCTACGGGGGCAGCAGAATCCCATTCGCCCTGGCTTTGCTCCACCAGTGCTCCTGCATGTGCATCCAACACTGCAGGGATGTGCTTTGTTTATCCGTCCCTCTCTGGCCAAAGAGGAGATTTCACCTTCTTCATGTCCTTCTCAACATGATGCAACACATGTGATGTATCGCTATGGAAATGGGGGGCTGTGGGAAGGATGTTGCAAAATAAAGCTGTAAAAATGACTGGTTTGCAAATAGCGTGTTCTAGGATTGCCAGCCGAGTTACATGTACATCTTTTGTACCTTTTTTAAGATCAGACATTTTTCAACCAAATAATCAGGTTTTTTATGTACTTATGACACGCTAGTTTAAAGCATGGGCCTGAAAGCCAGGGTTAGGGGCTGTTGGGAAATGGCAGGACGGTGAGGCTACTGTTGAATTCTAAGAAAGATGGTGCCAGAGATGGCCAGAGTGGAAAACAATGCATCTGTCATTTTACAGGATTAACTTATGACAATTAGAGGGTAACAGAATCACAGGAAAATCATTTTGATGCACCTGTCTTCCTATCTTACCATGTTTTCTGTTTCTGCTAAATTGATAAACATTGACAAGGACTGAAGAAGTTCTGCCTCCTTCCTGTAGAGCAGCGATGGCTGCCTCTGTCTAATGAAGTTCTTCAGTATCATGCAGATGTAAAAGCAGTAAGGTTTATGACTTAGTAGGATAGAATACTACTTTTTCCTTGTTGCGTCCTTCTGTTGAAAAAATACTGGCTCTGTGAATTTGGCTTGCAAATTGAACAAAACTGAAACATTTGTTCAAATTTGATTTTTATAGCTCAAAAGAGGTGTTATACCCAAACTATATATATTTACATGTATATTTTGCAAAAATAGTAGAAGGCAATGTGCACCTTCTGTACCATAAGTATTATTATGTAGGTCAACTAGAATCTTCCTAAAGAAAAACCAACAGAAAATACAATAAGCTTTGAATAAAAATATCATAGGTACCAGCTTTGTGTTTAATCCAGAAACAGTTCTTTAGGCACTGTTCAGCGCTATATTTTTCGTGCATCACCCCCCAGACTCTCTACCAAATAATGGTGGTAAAAATACCCATTGTTGTTCACCTGAAACAAATAGATGTGTTAAAATAGTATAAAAGTAGATAACTGCTATAATGCTGATACTTCACAGGAAATTCAGGGTGATTTTTTTTAGATTAGCTCTCATTTTGACTGAGTGGTTGGGCTTGGAAATCCTTTGTAGACTTTGGAAAACTATCTGCCTTTTCTGAAACTGAACAAGAAATTGGAGACATGATTGAGCTCTGAAAGGACCTGGTACCTACTCCGCTTTGAGTCAGGGGACAAAGCTGATGCTAAGCAATCTTAGAGGATGCTGTGAGGACAGTGGGGAGCATTCACAGGGTTCTAAATGGAAAAAAAGGAGCATCTAGTTTGCCGTATACGATATGCTAGCATCTAATAAAATTAGTAATTTGAGGAAAAAGTAACTAAAAAAAATGATTGAAACATTAATTATCAGAAATCTATGAATCTTTCAGCATATTGTGTTTTGAATCCAGTGAGCGCTTGCATGTTTCAGTGCCGCAGTGTTTTGCCTGCATAGCTTGTTCCTGAGACAGGAAAGTAAGGTCTGTCATGTCCTGCCGTTTGTGTGCTAGGATTTGAGCGTAGGAGAGCTGCTCAGGAGCAGTGCCTCAGGCCTCAGGTAGACCTAGGCACACTAGTATCATGTTTCTAGAATTGGATTCAGCTGCAAATACGAAGAGTATTCAATGCATAGTAAGTTTTAACCCTACTGGGAAACAAACTGTTTCTGTTCATTTGCATTCCCTGCTAATGCCAGGTCTTGGCTTCAAAGACACAGGTGGAGCCTCCTTGAGATTTGTAATTTCAGACCATTTCTGAAAGATATTCTAGGGGTTTTTTCAACATGCCAGATGCTCGACATGCAATCAGCTACCGCTTCAGGAGGCAGGCATACAGATCTCTAATGAATCATCAGAAATACCTGATTTCACGTACCTGTTCTGTATGATCCTCTTCTTTTCCTTTTGGGGAATGTACTGTTGGGACAATTACAGTAAATTCTCACTAAGCAGCTTTCGTGTTAATGAACAGATCCTTTGCATTTGGATTTAACCAAATTTGAAAGCTGCCTGTGGCCTCATAGTCGTTTTTCCTGAATATCATTTTTTTGTGTTCTCTTCCGCTTTGGGGAAAAAACCCACCTCTTAGAGTAGGTGAAAACTTCCATCAAATGTCAGTTTGTGTAGTATGACCCATTCTGCTTATTGTAAATATAGGTTTGTATTAACTGTTCATCCATGATAGAGGCAGTCCTATCTAAGGGCTTTTAAACTCTGTCAGGGACTAAAACATTCTGGTACAGACTCCAAATTAACTTTAGAAAGTTTTACTGTGTGTTATCATTATGTGGCAGGACTTAAGGGAGGGGTTTCTAATAAGCACCAAGTTCCTGTGGAGTAGTGTAAACCTTTTATTTGTCTCTTGTGGGGTCTGCTGGTGCCAGTGTTGTAAAGCTGAAGTGATTACCCCTGCTCTTATTTTAGCTGCAGCTGGCCTCAGCACTGGTGGCTTACAGTCCTCCAGGTGCTGTTAGCTCCAGTGTATGGTGACTTGTGAAGCTGTACTTGCCTGGCTGGAAAACCCAACTAACTTTTTATGGTGACTGGTAATTAGAAAATTTATAACAAACATAATAACAGCCTAAATGTTTGCAGTATTCTACTTAAATTTCCCCTCTTGAGTTCTAACAGGATAGCGTGTTAAAGAGCCTTCGCTGTCTGAAAGATGCCCTCAGCACTCTTCCCTCAATGTACAGCCCATAACCTTCACCCATGTGCAAATTGATTTGGCTCCACTGACCACATCTCTAAATACTTAATTGTGGAGCAGATGTACTGACAAGAGCCTGATTATTGTAATCTCATAAATATTCAAAAATTATCTCTAAATGAAGACAGTTTCTATCAAAGCAGCTGAATAACTATGTCTAAAAAGGCAGAATAAACTTGTGCAAAGGAATTATTCATGGCCTTGATTAAGAATGTTTTCTTCTCTTGGTCACACTTGGCAGACTTCTCCATGAGTTGTCTGAGATGAAGGAGGTGTAGTCTACTTGAAAATTGAGCTTGCACCTGTATGATCAGCTAAACTATTGCACAGTGCTCCTTCCTGTGTCCTCAGTTAATTTCGGACCCTAGGTGAGTGGTTGTACCAGAGCACTGGTTTAGAGGATGAGTTTCAGGGATCAAGAAGGTTCAGAGTTGCAGAAATTCAGCAATTTCTAAGAAGATATTGAGGAGCACTGTTCATATACAAGTACCTGCTCACAACGCCCCAAGGGAGCACATGGATCTGCTCAGGGTCAGGGTCTCTTCCAGGGACACTGAAGGGATGAAGCCAGCCAGGCCACTCTTCCCAGTGTTCTCTGCACATTCAGTCACAGCTACAGAGATTTGATTATTTTTGTACTCGCTCATAGCTTAACGAGCCTAATCCTGTGCAGTTCCTGTTCCTTTCTCCATAATGTTTTCTTCCATGAATTTAACTCACTTGACTTCAGTGTTATTCGTCCTAATTTATCATGGAAACAAGAGATCTCTGAATTATATCTCTAGCACATCTTCTGACCAAACTGCCTGACAGACTTTGAACTGGACAGATCAACCACCACTTTTAAGATTATTGAAGATGCAAAATTCTGGATATTTTGCTATTTAATTTTGAATTCTGTTTCTGCCACAGAGAGGATGAAAAGGCCAGATAGAAAATTTTGACTGTAGAAAACACAGTAAAGATGAAATCCTCCCATGAAATAAATGGGCCAAAATAAAAACTCAGTGAAGTTAACCTATCAAACCGTTCCAGTATCAATGGACACGCTCCTGGGAGTCAGAGTCATTTCTAGTTGTTAGCAGGAGGGCTATAATTTCACTTTGGCTCATATTCCGGCTGGCAGACAAAAATCCAAACACATTCAGTAGAATTTGGAAGCTATGGTCGGTGCCACTAGCTTCTTTAACCTTTTCACCTCTGATGAACTCATGATAAATTGAATGAGATTCAACACTAATCATTCAGGCACCAAGCTATCCTGAAGCCAGGGAGCTGCAGAGGTGGGGCTTTATTTTTTGCGTATTTTAATTGGTACATCTTAGAAAAACAAACAAACAAACTTTTACAATTTTATCCAAGGAAATTATTTTTGCTGGACGTAAGAAAGGGGAAAATGTTGCCTATGTTGTCATCTTGAAATGATGACAAAAAGAAACTACTGACAGTATTAATTGTCTTTCCTTCTTTACATTTCTCATGGTATAGCAGCAGTAGAACTCAGGTGCTGGATTTCTGAACATAAAGCTCTCATTTATGGTGCTAGTTTTACTTTTAACTTAGCAGCTTAGTGCAGTTGTTTCTTCTAAGTACTTATAAGGGAGTACATCCAGTTGAGTTACAGCAAGAACAAAGATTGATGGCAGGCTGGTTTAATGTAGCTCTTACCAACGATTTGCAGAGATTAGAAGGTTGTTTTGTTGGACATCTATCACTGGAAGCTTGGGGACTGCTTTCTGAAGTCATTTTGAATTGACAGCTAACAGATAGCTTTCTTCGATAGCTCATGTGCAGGTGCAGCTAAATGAAAATCAAGCACAGAGGGAATGGCTCTGTTTATGATTAGTTTCTTATTTCTTTAGCATTGCAATTCATGCACCGCTGCTTTCCAGACAGCACATGGCAGAAGTGAAGCAATGCCACAGGCAGAAGTTGTCAATGTCTGGGAGCTGCTGGAGGGGCTTCTTACACCGTGAAGGCAATGGAGGAAACAGTGTTTTGCTGCAGTGTGCAGCAGTGCTTCATTGCATCTGGCTTCTGCCTGAGTACTAGGAATATTCTTTGGGCATTATTCTCACCAAAGGCAACTTTCATTTGCAAAGAATTATGAGTTGTTGGGAGGAACGGTATAAAAAGCAGTGAATGAACCAGGAGATCCTAACAAGATAGAGCCCATCTCAAAAATTATCAGTAGGTACGTACTTTTTGCGTAGCCAATTTCAGAGCAAAACTATAGCCCCAAACAAATCTTGTTTGTACTTCTGTCTCCTGAATGTTGCTATCTCTCTTAATTTGCTTTCCTGTTTAGTTTTAAGAGAAATTTCAAGCTAATGTGAGTGTCTGGTTGAAAAAAAGGGAAAAAAGTATCAAACAATCTGTTGGTTTAAAGCAGATATTGTATCATCTGTTTTTGAAATCTGATTATGAGCAAATGTCAAAACAACTCAGAAGGTAGAACTGATAAAGCAAAATTATTAAGCATGCAGAAAAGCTGTGATCCATTTGCTCAATGAAGTCGCAAGCAGCATACGTTTCAACAGTGACGACTGTTGTTTACTGGTTACCAGCAGCCGTCAGCATTTGCAGCTAATCTGCACAAAAAGGAATGTTTTGTTGTTTTGCTCCTTCCACTTCTGCGTTTCTCCTTGTTTGTTTTTGTTCTTGCATCTCTTCCTATGACTTGTGCCAACATACTCACTGAAATGCATGAGGAATCTTTGTAGAGTTAACCATGCACTTCACATGATGGAGAAGGTGAAGTGCCTGGGTTATCAGCGACAGTGGTTTTTTGGGGGCTGACAGGTTCTGCTGACACAGGCAGCTTACCCATCCCCTGAGCATTGCTCTGGAGATAGGTATGGAGCAAGTGAGGTTGTATTGCAGCCCCTTCTCCAGCTGGGTCTGGAGAGCAGCTGACCTCTGACATCTGAGTCTCACCTGGTGATTTTATGTGAAGTTATATTTAAACTCCTGATGAACAGCTTTAAATTTGTCCAGCAGCTTCCAGTGCCTTAAGGAACTGAAAAATCTAAGAAATGTGGAGAGGGACTATTTACAAGGGTATAGAGTGATAAGACAAAAGGGAATGGCTTTAAATTGGCAGAGGGGAGATTCAGATTAGATTTAAGGAGTAAGCTCTTCCCTATGAGAGTGGTGAGGCCCTGGCACAGGGTGCCCAGAGAAGCTGTGGCTGCCCCATCCCTGGCAGTGTTCAAGGCCAGGCTGGA
>JBCJKH010013156.1:17712-34945 GCA_039877255.1 Loriculus beryllinus | reverse complement strand
GCACCCTCACAGGGAAGAGCTTCTGCCTAAGAGCTCAGCTCAGTCTCCCCTCTGGCAGGTTAAAGCCATTCCCCTTGGCCTGGCCCTACAGGCCCTTGTCCCAAGCCCCTCTCCAGGTTTCATGTAGCTCCTTTAGGCACTTCCAGATCATTTTATTGGGGTGGGTCTTGAGATCCTAAATATGGTCAAAGCCACATCCTCAAAGGGCTGGTGTGTCATGGGCTGGGGGCACAGCAACATGAGCCTGCCCCGTTCCCTGGGGTTCAGGGAAGGAGGCTGAGCTCACACTGCAGCCCTGGGCATGCGTGAGGTGACGCTGCCTCTGGCCCCGCTGCAGCTCTCCTGGAGGGCTTCGACGTCCGTGAAAGCACCAGCTTCATAGAGGAGCACATTGACCGACAGGTAAGACCGGGCGGGATGGGAGCAGGCTGCAGGGACATCAGGGAGCTGGCAGCAGCCTCCCACCGCCTGCTCTGCTCCCACGTAGGTGTCCCCCATCGAGAGCCTGCGCCTCATGTGCCTCCTGTCCATCACGGAGAATGGTGAGGCACCCGCCTGCGCTGGGCAGGCATTGCGGCACCTCAGCCGTGGCACGGAGCTCACCCTGCTGCTCCCACAGGTCTCGTCCCCAAAGACTATCGCTCCCTCAAAACCCAGTACCTGCAGGTGAGCATTAGCTGTTGGCTCAGTGCAAAACAGGCTTGTGTGGGACAGGGCTTCTCCTCCCTACTGCTGCTCGGGCACCTCGGCAGGACAGCCCCTGGCTCTGCCTGCCCCTGCCCTTTGCTTGCTGGGCTGCTCTAAGCAGCCTGTCCTCCTGGGGACGTGGCACCGGTGCTGATCCAGTTCTGATCTGGATGCTCCTTCCCCAGAGCTACGGCCCTGAGCACTTGCTGACCTTCCACAACCTGAAGCGCATCGGGCTGCTGACAGAGCAGGCTCCTGGGGAGACTCTGACGGCAGTGGAGAGCCGGGTCAGCAAGCTGGTGACCGACCGGGCTGCCGGTGAGAGCGGCTGCAGCCATGTGGCAGTCGTGGGTGCTGTGGCACAGAGCATGACCCCAGTGCTGGCTCTGCCTGCAGGGGCAGCAGGGCTGCCTGCGCCACTGTGTGCACTGCTGCCAGCGGCTCTGTGTGTCTCTGCCCACAGGTTCTGAGCTGTGTCTCTTTGCCTCGTTTTCCAGGAAAGATCACGGATGCGTTTAATTCTTTGGCCAGGAAGAGCAACTTTCGAGCCATAAGCAAGAAGCTGGGGTTGGTATGTGCTCATGTGGCTGCTGCTCTGCCTGTGTGCCCACTGGTGCCAGAGAAGCTCTGGTCAGTCTGTGCCTGTGAGCTCAGCACCCACCGAGCCATGCAGTACATGGGGCCGAAGCTGCAGCCACCCCAGGCAGGGGTGGTTCTCCCCTGAACAGGGCCTCACTGCAGTTTCCTGGTCTGTCCTGACTGGGCCCCACTGGTGCAGTGGAGGGCTGGGCACTGCCAACACTCTGGCCCTGCTCCGGCAGCAGTGTTGGCCACATACAGCTGCCTGGCTTGAGGGTGGCAGCTCTGTGGCCTCTGTCCTGGGATGGCGGTGAGGTGACGTTTCACCCAGGCCCTCCGTTTACTGGCACTGGGGCAGTGGGGCAGGAGATGGGGGCAAGGCTCGCTCAAAGCCTCTGCCCCTCCCCTGCCTGCACCTTGGAGGGGCCGGTGCAGCCTCGAGCAGGCTTGGTCCCGTACCCCAAGCACCGCACATCTCTGCAGATCCCCCGGCTGGACGGCAAGTATGACCTCAAGCTGCCACGGGACATGGCGTACGTCTTCAGCGGCGCCTACGTGCCCCTGAGCTGCAAGATCATTGAGCAGGTGAGTGCCACACGCGTCCCCCAAGCCCAGCCTGTGCCCGGGGGTCTCCTGCTGCTCACCCCTGCCCCTGCTGCAGGTGCTGGAGCGCCGGGGCTGGCAGGGCCTGGAGGAGGTGGTGCGGCTGCTCAACGGGCACGAGTTCTCCGTGTCAGGTAGCGCCGGTGCGGGGCTGGGGAGGAGGGGGGCCGGGGCTGCGGGTCCCACAGCGTGTGCCCCTGTGCAGACAGCGCAGCTGAGGACAGCGCGGCCGCAGAGGCGCAGCGCGTGGTGCTCGCCGTGTTCCTGGGGGGCTGCACCTTCTCCGAGATCGCGGCGCTGCGCTTCCTCGGCAAGGAGCGAGGTAGGAGCCGCCGGGGCGGGGGCTCCCCGCAGCAGCTGGGCCGCGGCTGGGGCCCCCGGGGATGGACGGGGGTCGGTCCGTGCCTCCCTGGCCCTCGCCGGGGCTCAGCGCGGGCTCTCCCACAGGGTGCAAGTTCATCTTCCTGACCACGGCCATCACCAACAGCGCCCGCGTGATGGAGGCCATGACCGAGGCTCGGGCCTGAAGCCGATAACGGCGACTCCCGGCGCGGCGGCGGCGGCGGCACCGGCACGTGGGGGGAGAGGGGGGGCCCGGTTTGGGCGGGGCTTCAAGGAACGTCCTGGGTGAGGCGCTCCCGCGTACAGTCACGTGGCTGCCGTCAAACACGGAGCGCCGTTATCTGTGCCCTAACGGCGTTGGTCCCGCTTCTGATTGGCTTAAACCGGCCGAAGGGATTTGGCTGCCATTGGCTGGTGGCCGGCTTGGGGTGGGGCCGACCGCCAATGCGGCGGTTGTGGGTGGGGCCCGTGTTGACGCTGTAGCTGGCGGCAGCCAATCAGCGCGTCCGAGAGGCAAGTTTGTATCGGTGGAGCGGACGTTGGGAGCAGAGCGGAGCAGCAGCCATGAGGAAGAGGTGCGGGGCGGTGGCGGGGGTTGGAGGGAACTGGGGCCGTGGGGGTTGGCGGCGGGAGGGTGCGAGACCGGCCCCGGCCGGTGGCGGTCAGAGGCGGCGGGCGAAGGACGGGTGTACCGAGGGGACTGTGTCCGCGCGGCCCCGGCGGTCGCTTATGTCGCTGTGCGGTGCCCGCAGTGAGGTGGTGGCGGCCGAGGCCGTGTCGTACCTGAACCGAGCCATAGCGGAGCTGCGAGACATCTGGGAGGAGATCGGGATCTCGGAGGAGCAGCGCCTGGAGCGCGTCTGCACCGTCAATATGCACATCAAGGTGAGGGCCGGGGCGGCTCGGCTGGAGCTCAACCGGGAGCAGCGCGCCCTCGGGGCCAGCGGGGTCCGGTGGGAGCACACGGGGACGTGGCCGCGGCTCTGCCCTCGCCGCGTGCTGCCGGGGCTCCCCTGGGCCGTCCATCGGCTCGGCCCCAGCAGTGGGCCCGCTCTACAGCCCCATTTCCCTGCACGTTCCCTTCTCCATCCCCGTGTCCCGCCTCTAACCGCGCCCGTGCTGCAGCACCTGCTGGACATGATGGTGGCAGAGGAGGAGGGCCTGAAGGAGCGGCTCTTGAAGAGCATCGCCCTCTGCCGGAATGAGCTCGACACCCTCTGCCAGGAGCTGCAGCTGGACCCGCTTGAGGTGAGGTGCTGCTTCCCTCCCCCAGTATCCTGCTGGCGACAGTCGGTTGCTGCCTGGTCTCTGCCTGGGGTCTTGGGGAGGCCGGAGCTCATTCAAAACCCTTTTTCCTGATGCTTACTGAGGCTGGAGGCTCTGTGGCTTCTCGCAGGGAGATAGGTGTGAGGAAAGCAGGGGCCTTGCAGCATCTTGTTTTGTGTGTTGCTGCTGTGTTTGTGCCTTCCTGGGGAGCAGCTTCCTCGGCACAAGGGCTTGTGTCTTCGTTTAAGGAGTCTAAGTTTTGTTTAAGTGCTGTAAGGAGAGCTACGAGTCAGCTCTTCAAGAGCTGATGGCTGGGCTCTTGCAGGCAGAGGAAGAAAGCACCATCCTGCAGACAGAGAAGAATCTGCGTGCCCGCATGGAAGTGATGTTAAAGCAGAAAAGGGACAGGAAGCAGGAGCTCAAAACTCTGCAAGAACAGGATCGAGACCTCTGCAGTATCCTCTGCACAGCCCCATTCAGCATCGACAGCAACACTGTGCCCAGTCTGGAGGACTTGGGTCGCTACAGGCACCACTTGGCCTCACTGACCACCGAGAAGGTAATGGGGATGGGGCAACGGCCTTGCCAAGGGGCACATGAGGGGCTCGCTGGTTCCTGACGCTGCTTCTCATCTCCAGGAGAAACGGCGAGAGGAGTTTGTCAGCAGGAAGCAGCAAATTATCCTCCTCATGGAGGAACTGGACCACACTCCTGACACGAGCTTTGAGCGGGAGGTGGTGTGCGAGGACGAGGATGCTTTCTGTCTCTCTGAGGACAACATCGCTGCCCTCCAGCACCTGCTGCAGCAGGTACTTGGCTCGCTGAGGCAGTGCCTCTCACAGCGGGGGCTATCAGTGGGCATCACAGTGATCAGTGAGCCTGAGTGCCAGGGCAGCTTTCTGAGCGTAATGAGCCAGCATCTGCTCATGTCCGTGGGGCCGCACTGACCCAGAGCTTTCCCCCTGCAGCTGGAAGCCCAGCGGTCCCTGAACGAAGCTGTGTGTGCGGAGCTGCGCTCCAGGATTCTTGTGCTCTGGGAGCGACTGCAGATCCCTGAGGAGGAGAGAGTGGCCTCGGCAGTGCACGTGGCTGGGTCCAGGCCCAAAACCATAAAAGCTGTAAGGACCATCCTGTAATTTGGGGGGGGCAGCAGCTCTGTGTCTCACATTCCTGAATGGAGGAGATTTTTCCAGCAGTTGGGTGCAAAGCAATAGAACAAATCCCGCCCTTGTGGGTGGGGGAGCTGGCATTTGGTACTGGCAACTGCCTTGACTTAGAAGTGGTTTATGCAGAAGATAAATCCTGTTCCTTTTCCTATGCTGCTTTCTCTGAGCTTGTGCTCTGCTCTTGTTGGCAGCTGCAGCTGGAAGTGGACCAGCTGGAGGAGATGAAGCTGCAGAACATGAAGTCCGTGGTTCAGGCAATCCGGGCAGAGCTGGCTCTCTACTGGGACAAATGCTTCTACACTCAGGAGCAGAGAGAAGGCTTCAGCGCTTATTATGATGGTGGGTACTGGCTCTCCCTGCTTGCTGACTCCCTTGTGGAATGTTTGCTGCTCCAAGGGCTGCACTCTGCTCGCAGCTGGGATCCTGGCTGCCTCCTGAACATGCTGTTGTATCCTCTCCAGAGGACTATACAGAGACCCTGCTCGAGCTCCATGATGCTGAGGTGGAGAAGATGAAGAACTACTACGAAGCACACAAAGATCTGTTTGGAGCTGTCCAGAAATGGGAGGAGAACTGGAAGCTGTTCCTGGAGCTGGAGGTACTGTCTGGGCAGGAGTGTGCTCTGCCAGGCTTGGGGCTAGGCCACCACCAGTGCACACGTCTGCTTCTTTGTGCAAAGTACTGTTGGGACTAAGCAAGGAGGCACTGAGAGCCCCGGTGGGTTGGTGAGGGGATGGGGCACTGTTGGAGCCTTGTGGTTGGTGCTGGGGGCTCTGCAGCAGGGATGGTTCCTCTGGGGCTGGTGTCCTGAGGGCATGTCTTGGGCTGTGAGACCCGGTGTGTGTTGTGCTCTTTCCTGACCTCTCCTCTGTACCAGAGGAAAGCATCTGATCCCAGTCGCTTCGCCAACCGAGGGGGAAAGCTGCTGAAAGAAGAGAAGCAGCGAGCAAAGCTGCAGAAGACACTTTCCAAGGTAGGTTCAGCCCTGGAGAAGAAGCTGTAGATAGGCCTGCAAAGCGCTGAGGCAAGCACAGCACAAGGGGCCAGCAGTGTGTCCCTGGGCACAGCTGGGGAGGGACTTTTTGTTAGGGACTGTAGTGACAGGACAAGGGGTAATGGGTTAAAGCTTAAACAGGGAAGGTTTAGGTTGGATATGAGGAAGAAATTCTTTCCTATTAGGGTGGTGAAACACTGGAATGGGTTGCCCAAAGAAGTTGTGAGTGTTCCATCTCTGCCAGTGTTCAAGGCCAGGTTGGATGAAGCCTTGGGAGGCATGGTTTAGTGTGAGGTGTCCCTGGTTATGGCAGGGGTTGGAACTAGATGATCTTAAGGTCCTTTCCAACCCTAACAATTCTATGATTCTATGATTATGGGTGCTGATCTTACAGTCCTCTCATTTCACTTTCACATATCGTGTTTTCTATTTGCTATCTATAACTTTCTTTATAAGTGTGATTCTTTACATGCTGTCTGGACTTTGCTTTTTATATAATGCTTCATTTAGAATTTAGGTGTTCGAATCAAAACTTGCTTGTGAATATGCCTTGACTTCTTGCCTCAGATTTTGTTAGAATTTTTTTCTATAACACAGCCATAAAATTTTACTATTAAGAAATCTTATTTTTCATTTGACTTTTTCAATCACTGTTCCTTTCTCTCTTTTTTTTATTAAAAATCAAAATTCATATCAAAGTACACTATCAATCTTCCTTCAGTGTGACATTTGCAACAGGTTGTTGATTATACACTGCTTTTTTTTTCTATTAGCAGGTCAGTTGGGAATGTGATTTTTCAGATACAATATAAACAATCCTTTTCAGAGATCATGTATGTTTTTTTTCTTTCCCTCGTTAACTGCAGCTTGAGAGGGGTGGAAACAGCATGATAACAGAAAGAAATATACCCAGTTTTTGTAATCTCATTTTCTTCTCTGTAAAAGTATGGTTTTGCTATAAACAAAGGACAAAAAAATGCCCTATGATTTTTGAAACAGCTTAATAAAAGCTATTGTGTATTCGAAATGTGACAGCTGACTACATGAGCACTCCTACTTGAGTTACTTGAGAGGAGTTATGCCAGGCTTACTTAAGGCAGTGAAATTCACTAATCACGAAAAATTATCAGATCATATCTTTAAAGTTCATCTTTACATTTAAGCCACAAAATATTCAGCAATACATTTTTATTACTATGATCCGTTTGCTTTCAATCTATTTTCGTATATTCACTTTTGTATTTAATGTCTTAAGTGTTATGTAGAAACCACTTCTTCATGAAAAGCTATATTGATGATTTACATATGAGTCAGGCAAGTGCTTTCCCACATTGAGTTCATCATATAAAATTTGCCATAATTTTTTGTTAACCCAATGAATGTAAATGAGTAAATACTTGTTATTGAAAAGTCATAAATTCCCTCAACGTGAACAAGCATATGTCATGGTTTAAGCCCAGCCAGTAACACAAAAGCCTCCAGCTGCTCACTCACTTCCTCCCACTTCCGCCCCTGGGGAGGAGAATCAAAAGAATATAGCTCCCACGGGTTGAGATAAGAACAGTCCAGTACCTAAGGTATAACACGAACCACTACTGCTACCACCAATAATAATAATGATAAGGGAAATAACAAGGGAAGAGAATACAACCGTTCACCACCAGCCAACCAAGACCCAGCCAGACCAAGCAGTGATCTAGCCCTTCTTGGTAACTGCCCCCAGTGTACGTAGTGGGCATGACATTCTGTGGTATGGAATACCTCTTTGGTTAGTTTGGGTCAGGTGTTCTGTCTCTATTTTCTCCCGGCTTCCCCTTCTCCCTGGCAGAGCATGAGGCTGAGAAAGTCCTTGGTCAGACTAAACATTACCAAGCAGCAACTAAAAACACTGATGTTAACAGCGCTGTTCGCAGGCTGAAGGTCAAAACCACAGCACTGCACCAGGTACTAGGAAGGAGAAAAATGACTGCTACTGCTGAACCCAGAACAGCATAACGGCATCTTTCCATATTATGGAAATAAAGACTATAGTCTGGTATGGTTGCAGAGGCTACATTTGAATATTTCATTAGCTTTTAATTTAAGGCAACATACTTTTGTGCTGTGCTCTTTAATGCTGTAAGAACATAGTGCTGCACAAATATAAATTCTTGGAAAGCTATCATCTAAACAATATGAGGAGCCAAAGATATATCTACACAAGAGAGTGTCACAGTCAAAAGAAGAAAACTTTCCTTCTGTTTGGAGCAGAACAGATTAGTCTGAGCACTCTTTTCCTGTTGATGTATATATCCCATAGGCTTTGGAAACACAGTAGAAATATGGTGAATTTCTGGAGTCATCAACATTAGCCTTGGGTAAACATGGCATCAGTGTCCATAGGAGGGGGGTTTGAATTAGATGATCTTAAGATCCTTTCCAACCCTAACCATTCTATGATTCTATGACTCTATGATTCTATAGTTCAGTTCCTGCCTCTACACCTGTGGCAATGGAGGCACAGACTCCAGTTGTGGTGCAATGAACATAATTTATTGAGCGAGCTTACAGGCTTTTATAGACCCTTGTAGTTAGTTCTTTTCAGTACTTTTCCATCATGTAACATCATACACTTTGTCCAGCCAACGACATTATTGGTCCCACATCTTTTCAACCAATCATATAATTGTCCATGCACCTTCGCTTAATTATTTGTGACCAGATGTATAAGCACATTTTTCTCCTACCACTTCTTGCTACATTGTTACTTTCCATTTTCCTTGAACATACATTCTTTTGTCCCTCAGCCCATATTGGGGACTTTCCAATAGCTCCTGGGAAAGTCTCGAGTACAACATCTCATCTTTGTCTTCAGTAATTTCTTTGTTTCAATATCTACGGCTCTTGGAAATTGTCTGGTGTTCTAACTTCGATTCCTCTGTATTCCCATGGTTTGCAGCTGACAAAGGTCAGGATGTCCGTGCTCTCATCCAGGTCTGCTGGCACAGCCTCCTGTGCAGCACTCTCCCGATACACCTAAAACTTTTAACACATTAGAGGATGTATGTTGTCCTGAGTGCATACTGTTAAACTGGATGGGCTTCTTGGCAATCCTCTCTCTCAAAGTTCTTCCTGCTGCAACTCTGCACTACCGCATCTCAGGACCATGCCTAAATGGTACGGTGTCAGTTGCAGATTTATGCTGGTATGGATGTTGGCTTTATGACTGACAAGACCACCTGGAGCAGTTCTCTTTAAAAGTAGGTTTTCTCAGATAATAACAAATCTAAATCTGATCTGTGTCTTCTTGTAATGAAGACCTAATTCCACTATAACTAAATTCTGCTGTTTTTCTTTGACAGAAGATGTAGACTGTTGAAGTATTTGATTCTATAGGTATTTTGTTCCTGCTGTCTCTTGGAATATGACTGGTTCTTTAATGAGTTTTGCTGCAGAGTATAAAGTTTTGCTTGGTGTCTGCCTGCCAGTTCTTGTAGGCCTATCAACTGCTGTAATTCCTGTTTGAAACAGAAAATTTGGCTAAATGTTCTATTTGCTCTGTGTGAGGATTATGCTGAGTTGCCAAATCTAAACTGCTGCAGCCCTTTCTATTATTGTTTGAGTAGCAGGCAGGTGAAGGCATCTTATCTCCCCTGAAATTAATATCTGTTAATTAAGCTAGAAAAGGAAAACTTTAGGGTCACCCTCCTCTAGCTCAATGAGGGCCAATACATAAAACGAATCATCCTCATAATTCTCATAACTGACTGATAGTTAGAAAACACATAATTTTTTCCATGACCCAGAAATTTTCCAGAGCTCAATGTAAACACCACAACAAAGAGGAATCTGAAAATACAACACTGAACTTCTTGAGCTACCAAGTTTGAATTTTTGAAAAGCAGATAAACATCTCAAACTGAGACCCTCAATACTCTGAAGTCCCCAGTTCTCAAGCTGATGTCATGGAGGAATTGTCTCAAAGTCATAGATTCTAAAAATCTGTGATCTCCTGCAATTTACTGGGCAATTTGGCAAGGATACCAGTCAAGGTTTTATTGGATACTTCTCTCTGTTTTGGCAAGCATTAGTTGAAACAGATGCTTATATGCAACATTTTTATTTCTGAAACATGCTTCATCTTAAAACCAGTTTGGTTTAGTGCCCTTGCTCCTCCTATTGAAAAGTTGTTACTGAATATTCCGGCTGTGATGATTGCAATTTCTAATTGCCAACTCAAATGTATTTATGGCCCATCTAGAAATATTTTTATAAGGTCAACATTGTTGTTTATTTTAAATAGCTTTTCTTCTCCTCTTGTGTTTACTCCTAACCACTCCATCTATTTATGTAAAGCAATCTTATCACATCTCAGTTCATTTTATTAAATTAAACTAAACAAAACTTTTTGTCTTATGTCATATGGCCTGCAGTACTCTGGGAACCTCATTGCATATATCTTAGAACTGCATTTGTTATTTGATGGAAGTGTCATATTAGTGCCAAAAAAATTCCAGCTGCATCAAACTATGCTTCCTCTTTTTCAACTGTTAAGAGCAGAACTTACTTTTGTTCCTCCTTAAGTGTATCACCTTGCTTTAGTACTGTTCATCACCATATTTATCCACTTCTGTATTGTGCTGTGGCCTGCTTCACATTGTGTTATGAAAAAAATTTCATCAGTTAGCCTTTACTTTTTGTACCTCATAAAATGCAATGTAATGAAAATATTAAACAAGATCAGTGCCATGACTAATCTTTGACTAACTCTATCAGTAGATGATCCTGGCTTGATTATTCCCTTCTCAGATCTGTCAGCTGCCAGCTGGTTTCCAGTCAGTTCACCATCCACCACACAACTCTGCACCAGCTCTTATGTTACCCACTGGTTAAATCCCATAGGTAATCTAGCAGATGTTTTACCATATGTCTGATAGGTTAACTATATTGTTATTTCATCACTTATAGGCAATATGAAACATAGAGGCTAATCTGATTCAACGATTTTTGGATAACTTATTTTGGATTTTATCTCATTTTCATTTCCCCAGCTCCTGTATTACTTCCCTAAGTAAATGCATTATTTTCTTTGAAATAACTTGATTTTAACCTGTAATTTAGGAAACCATTACCTTCACATAAATGATAGACTTAGGTGAGTAGGGAATTCTACAGAGCTTGTGGGAGACATGCTGGAATTCTTTTTCTGTCAGAATAAACACTTGAGCTATGTTTTTCTTAACTGTTATATCTGTTAGTTTCTCACATAGGATATGTCAACCAGTGAATCTCCCATTTCCTTCCTTTTCAATCTTCTTTCAGATAAAGTGCCTAAATAGTCACTGGAATACAGAATGAGAATGCATCCAGCCTGATACTATTTGGAAAGAAGAGGCACCTAACCTCCATTCCTAACCATAATTCGTAAATGAATTATTTATACAAGCTAGAACAGACTAGACAGGAGAGATTAAGGAGAGTTCCTCTCCTGTTTTGCCAATGTATTTTTAACCTGTTGGGCCTTTTGGGAAGTGAGACCTGGACTTTGAACTCTTAGAGGAAGAGAAAAGAATTTCATTTGAGTGCTCTTACTAATAAGCAGTTGATAAAAAAGAAGTGTAAAGTAACTTTTCATCTTGTTCTGGCAGCTTTGTGAAGATGATCTTATATTTTTCTCTAAATTTATCAGAAAACCTGGAAAGAAACATACTGTTGTAGATCTAAAAGAATTGACTGTTTCACTTTGTTTAGATTTGTTTAATCATGACAGGAAGTGACAGTGAAGTGGAAGTTTGTTTCTTTTGGCAAAAGTTTCATACATAAAAGTGTTTTATTTCCCACAATTGAGAGTAAAAGGGGATGTTTTTATTATGGCTTGTTTGCCTGCTGAAATAACTAATCAGTTCATACCTGAATACAAACAACTGATTTCTGTTTCTTTGTCTAGCTTCTTAGCTTTCATAGAAATACCTAACATGTTAGATCAGATTAAATTCCTCTTAAGCTAAATATTGAGAAAAATATAAAAAAGAGTGCTTCAGAATTCTCACCGATGCAGTCACATCTCCAAGGAGCTGTATGTACCTATGGATTAATACATATTACTTGCAGTTGCAAGTGTTGTATGTAAAGTCATCATGATGTCCTTTTTAAAGTCTATGATAACCAACTACCTTTTAAGGACAAAATCTAGTTGTATCCATGAATGTACTTCAGTGGGTTAAGCTTTATATATGACTTTTTATTCCTGAATTTAAAAATATTTAGAAAACAATCTGCTCTTATACGTATATTACAAGAATATTATAAGTTCAATTTGTCTATTTATTAAAAATACCTGTGATGTACAAAAATGCTTACCTCATGTTAATTTACACACTAAGAATGTCCTCAAACTATACAGTTTAATTCAGTATTTTGTTACTCCTAGCTGGGGAAAAGATTAAACATAAACAAATGAAGATGATAATAAAAGAGTATAAGGAAACCATTACATTGTAATTGTGACACATTCTTTAAAAATACATCTCACTTTTCCCAATTGTGGAAAATTAAATTAACAACTTGATGTTGCCTTATAATGGACACAATCACCAACTTGTCAAAAAGAATCTGTACTTACTCTTCAGAGTGTAATGACCCATTGTATTGTTGCATTGACTTTTCAAGTAAGATAGTGGGACCCACATATGAAAAAGATATTTCCTTTACAATAAACTGTATGAGCACTTATTAAATATAAGGTAAAACTTTTTTCTCTAGGATGTAATAAACCAAACTTTTCTTAGCATGGAGGGAAAAAAAAATAATGCTTTCCAACCTCCGTTCTCAGATGAATAGCCAGAATGCTCTGATTTCGTCATGTGACAAAATTAAATCTTTTTTGCATGTGTTATCACACAATATTGCTCTTTAGTTACCAGTCATTAAAGGATGCTGCAATTTGGCCTGATCTCTTGCATATCACTAAAATATTGCTTATGGCTTTGGACTCCTTACTAATAACTGGCCTTATTTTTATTGCTTCATTGAAAGCCCAGAATTACATTTTTTTTTTACTGTTTCCTTGCGTAACCTTGGAAGAGACAAATTAGACTTTCACAAAACTTTTAGTAAGTGTGCTGAATTTTAAGATAGAGGTTTAATTGTTTTAAAAGATATACATTATAATTTCAGGGGGTTTTTGTTACTATTCTTTTTTACTCCAGTACTTTCCTGCTCATTTATTTCAAAGATTATACTGTAGAGTTAATAGCATTTGTTATATATTATGCAATGTTTAAAATTGCACAAGGGAGACAGTGTACAACAGACAGAGTTTTATGTAAGACATATTTCTGCACCAGCAGAAAGGTTGATGAGTTACATTCTTTCCTGGTGGGCAAATGTGGTAGTTTGGTCAACAGAAAGCAAATCACTGTAGCTTCCTGTGGAAACAACTACATAGGAGCTTCAACAGCTGGAGCCCCACCTCAGATATTAATGTGAAATGTTGCCACCAAGCAAAACCACATAAAACCCAATGTGAGTTTTAGTGTTTGAAACCAAAGTGATCTGTTTTATAAAGAAAACAAAGCACTGTTCCTTGACAGTTAAGTCCTGAATTGTCATCCATTGAAATCAATGGGTGCTGTAAAGGCTCTGTTGCATAAAGATACAGAGCTTTCTCTTCTCTACTGCCATCACAGCTGCCAGCATTATTAAGCTGGATAATGACTTTGACTGAATAATGCTGTTGTAACATTATGTGGTTCTATTGTTCCCTAGCTCTACAGGTATTCTCTATCTAACTATACGAAATGCAAAGATGGGGGAAGAAAACATTTTTTTTAATTTCAGGCCATTTGAATACCATTTTCAAAAGAAAAATCTTAAAAAAAGACGTTATGTATGCATTTCCATGAAGAACAGGCTTTCCTTTCATAGATTCTCAGGAACTCTCTGGGAAAAAAAGATTCTGATTTAATATAGCTGCTTTATCCAATGACAAATAGAGGACCTTTACTTGTGATAGAATATTATGTGCCTGTAGGCACTGCCTGGAAAATGAAGAAACATTTGCATCTTTCTGAAGGTTCCTGGATAACCTTTTGCCACAGCTAATCCCACAGGTTCCTCAGAGTTTCAAAGAGCGGGATACAGCCAGGAGACAATGTGGTTTTGAGCAAAAGAACTAGAGGTATTTTGAATTTACATTTAGAAGATTCCTCTTAAATTTCTGTACAGAAAAAAAGCTGTAATTTGTTATACAGTTGTACATGAAATTGAGAATACAAATGCCTGAAAATATATTCTAAAAATCTACTTGTATAAACCTAATAACTGTACAAATGGTCCTTATTTTGTACTAAAAAAAAAAAAAAAAAACTGTGTTGTATTATTTTAAGAAATGTTTCAGCTTCTAAGGATTTACAGGTGTCTAGATCTTTCACTCATAATTTCAGGAGATATGAAGTTACATTTACTGCATAATTACTAGAAAATTCTATTTTCAGTGCAACACTTGTTACATTTTATTTGTAAGGCTCCTCCCTAGAGCTGTTCAATGAGTTTTAATGATGTTTTCCTATAGTGTCCTTGTTTTACCAAAATTAGAGATTTGAGTCTTAATCCTCTAGTGATTTGTACCTAGCATATATATTTCTAATTCATTAAAACCGTTAAGAATGCTCGTACTCTGAGTCAGCAGGGTTTTGTTATAAAGTAATGACTATATATTTTACCAGACAGAAGAGAAACAAATGACTTTTCATTTGCATATTTCTAGCTATCTATTTCAAGGAAGGAGTCAAACATGAATAATGAGTCAATGGCAATTTCACAATTCTTTTTTCTTCAATGTAAAGATATATTTATTCTAAAGAAGTTTGGTGTTTTGTTTTCTGCTTATTGTTTAGATTGACAAAGCTTCATAACACTCAGCATTTCTTTAAAATTCCTTTGAGGATCCCATATGATAGTTGCACTTTCTGGAAATCTGCTGTTAAATATCAGACAGGGTTTATATGCACACTTGAAATGCACTATTTCAGCAAACAGATTTAAAAAATCAGTTTAGGTGAACTGGTCTGGAATTAATCCCAGACAAATGAATGCTTTTTGACCTTGGTTTATTATTGCTTGTTCTTACAGTTAAGCTTTGGTCAGCACTAGCTCAGCTAAACTGAATGTAAAAATAGATCAAGGGTAGCTAAGACTATGGACATTACATTCTTTCCTTTTCTCATTCTAATTCAGCTTTATCAAAACTACTGTGTTTTGTGGCTGCTTATCATAAGACACTCATTGGTTGTGTTTTCTCTTGTATCCTTCCTCTTCTACACTTTTATTGCTCTTTCTCCTTGCCTTTCCTTCTTCTCACTTGCTCTCTGTATTTTCTTCTTTGCTTCCTTTTTTGTTTTGCTCTCTCTCCTTTCCTCTGGTCTCAGATAATCCTACCTTCTTCTATGATCTGCTAGCTGCCTGAGTTATTACTTCATATGATGTGGATTATTCCATTCTACATGATGCTTGAAACGAAAGAAAAAAGCTTGCATAAAAGATTTTGCTTTGTGAATGAGTGTGGTACAAATTAATATCAAGAAACTTCACTTGACTCTGAGCTCCTGCTACTTCACAAAAGGTAAAGGGGCTGTTGACTAGATATGTCATGCTTCAACCAAAGGCAGAAAGCCAGTAAGGGAGCAGTTTCTCCTCTCTCCTCAAACAGCAATATATACTGTTTTTTAAACATACATAAGGCTTAAATGAATAAGGTCAGGAATAGAAAAGATCCACATTTTAACCCCTGGTTTCACATGCAAGACAAAATCAGAAACATCCCAAGAGAAACTCAGGTGGGAGGGAGAGAACTATGTCTTTGAAAATCTGAAATGATGGATCCACAAGAATTCTGCCTTATGTACAAAGACATCCATAAAGAAAGGTTGACCTGAAAGCCATGGACATCAATTGCAAACATTCTGGAAACTAGCTTGAATTAGATTATGAATAATCTGGGTTATTGTAGTTTCACTTCTTTCAGTCAGCATTGCCCACATATTTTTGAAAATCCGTTTTCAATATCTTTGGCTCTTTTTCAAGCCTCTTTTTTAAAACAAACATTTTTCTGTAATCACAAACAGTGCATTTTGATAAAATTCAATTTTCACAGCAAAGTAATAAACGGTCTCTTTAGCTAGCAGTACCAAGAGGGAAACAGCTCTACATCAGGAGGTTGTACAAGGATATGAATTAACTAATGATAGAAAACATAGCCAGTGTTTTGAGAGGACAAATACTATTTCTTGTACTTTAAGCATCAAGTACTTGGCAAGTTTAATACCTACAAAAATATGATAATAATAAATAACTAAAACTGGAATAAGTGATCCAATAAAGCATTCTATGGATATATCAGATGAAGCTGGAATAAGTTGTTTGTCCTGGAACAAAGGTTTTGCAACTCATTTAACATCTGTAATTTGGTTATATATATAAACCCTCCAAATTTTCTCTTCTAAGCAGTAGCTCTGAATACTAAATGGGATAAGGGAGATAACAGGAGATAAGAATTATAAAAGCTTTGGGTTTTTTTAAAAAATGGGAAAAGCAAATAATTACAATAAAGAAAATGTTAGCAAACACAATCAAATCATTCTTGAGCAGTTTTATGAGAGAGGAAACTTTGTTTTCACCGAAGTTCACTGTAACTCCATTGCCTTCAAACTATGACTTAAGATTCGTAATTCCTATGCAATTTAAACTGCTTAACTAATCTTTATTAAGTCTTTCTGCAATTTCTCTGATTCCAGAAAATTTGTTATTCCAATTGTCTCTCTTACTCCAGAAACAGAGGGTTTCAAACACGGAGTTAATTGGAAAAGCATCTGAATAAAGGCTGCTCCACAGTAACTTTTCATGTAGAGAGTCCTTAACACAGTGCTTGAAGCTGACATGATTGAGCTGGTGGCAATGGATTCAAATTTATTAAACACTGAAATCCAACTCATTCCTTCAAAGATGCATGACTGAAAGTCTAGCTAGGCAACAAAACACTAACATCTATATTTAAGATATAAATTGGTAGGTTTCATTCTCTGAACTTAATAAGAATAGATTTACTCTTCTTTTGTAAGCACTTCTTAGGGCTTCAGTGGATCAGCGTATTGCCCCAGGGTAACTTATTCTAATGTCTCCTCTGTAGTAGCTGTATTTGTACATACTCCAGACAGGTCAAAAAGGAAAGCAACACGAACTGGGTTATCCCCAAGTGGTAACTGAGGTTATGCCTAAAGTTAGTGATGCACGGATAGACTCCACAACTAGTTAAAAGTTGTAAAGTAGGTATGCTTTATTCAGCTGAGACGCACGGGGGATAGCTCCTCCAAAGGCATGTGTACCTCAATGTTGTTTCCCCCTACATTTAACCTCTAAAGATATACATAAGGTTACACAATACGCATACGCATATTCTTTATCTATCCCCGCTTCGTATTATAATGAACTAGGAGGTCCTTTGCGCCTGCTTAGTGCCCCTTCTGGTCATGGGCAGGGGTCTGGAGATGAAGTAAATGAGTCTTCCTCCTCTGAATAGGGGTCTTCAAGATGAAGTAAATGAGTCTTCCTCTTCTTAAAC
>JBCJKH010013154.1:11171-12660 GCA_039877255.1 Loriculus beryllinus | reverse complement strand
TCAAACAAAAGGTTTTTCTTGCATTGCCCGGTGAGATACTTTGTACAGGTTGAGTATGAAAACCCATTTTTCAGAAGAATGGCAAAATTCATAGAGAAAAAAAAAAAAAAAAAAAAAAAAAAGAACAAAACCCAAGAGATCCCAGGATTCTTCATTTATAAGCAATATTTTGCACCAGTTTCTCCCAAAGCAAATTTCCTCTCCACAGATTTGTAGGCTCTGGATCAGCTCTTTGCATGGTTAGTCTCACCTTGACCTGGGACCACGCACTTACTCAGGAACTGAATATCCTTAATGTATAAAATAAATCTTCAGCAAAGCTGCCCATATATTGTTTTAGAAATACCTAAGTAAAGGGCTCATCAGAAAGACACTCAGCCATTGGTATGTCCCACAGCTGAATGACAGGCCAGCTTGAAGCCATCTCATGGCTCTGAGTGAACTTGCAGGACAATTACATGCTCTGGAATTCCCAAGTGTACTTAAGAATTATTGAACAAAGCAAAAACACTTGCATAGAAATGCATTAAGCTGAAAAACATCTGCTCTCCATAAAATGAACTTTCCTTCAGATCAGGAAGGGAAAGAATTTCAGTATAAATAAGCATGCAGGCATATTTTCAAGGTGTTGCAAATGTGACTTATTCAAATAAAACATGCTGTGGCTAAAACAAACGAGTGAAATACAACCCCCATTCAATTTAGTCGTTTTCCCACAGTACTTTGGAAATTTACACTGAGATACCTTCTGACACACTCAGATATCACATATGTTTACCTAAACAGTAGCCTGTGGCAAAGACTAAGAGTACAGAACTGACTTCTGTATTTAGATACAACATTTGGTTATACTATCAAACAGCAAATTCTGAGTCCACCTAAAACTGGTTTCACATTTTGTAAGTGAAACAAGAATAAATTATGTTCACACCTTTTAGCAGAGCAGGCCTAAATATGCTTCTTGCTAAATAACTGCTAGTCCTGGTTACAATGAAGAGAAACTGAGGTATAGCGTCAGTCTCCAAATTCTGTGAATTTAGAGTGGCAGCACTGAAGGCTGAGTTCAGCTGGACCCCAGATCCAGGAACAGCAAGTTGTCTGTGACACATGCGATGTGTGGACTCCTGTCTGTGCTACTGCCACCTGGACTGATAGCTGAATGCTAAATGAAGCTAGGAAATTTATTGCTGAATATTAAACTGACTATTAACCATGAATAAATTCTCAGTGTAACATGTCTGTATTAGGGAATTTTAGCAAACTAACTTCCTTCCCAAGTCTGAATAGCTCCACAGGGAGCTGGGGCCACAGTCCTCTTACCAGTGATTTGGGGCTGTACATCACCAGCCTGAGTGGTTATACTGGGTCAGAGGAGGCAACTGAATTTCTATTGCGTTTCCTAATACAAGTTAGACATTTTACACTGGGTTTACAGAAACTGTCTGAGGACAGATGATACTCGTTTGGACATAACATTAAGTGGCATAGA
>JBCJKH010013154.1:1171-6171 GCA_039877255.1 Loriculus beryllinus | reverse complement strand
GCCACAATTTCTATATTTTTTTATTGCCTTTACCTATGCTTTATATGGCAAAGAGTCACGGAACAGATGCAGCTGCTAAACTGGGTGGTTTAGTAAATGAAGTCAACTTCTGCAAAGAAAAGCAGTAGGAAGTTACAGGACATGACTGAATTAACTTCAGAAGCCAAGTGAAGTTTTGAGTCATTGCTGACTCAGGTAAAATTCCAATTTAATACAACACCTCTAAAATGTAACCTCGTCTAGATAAGTCAACAATAATCAACCAGCCAAATATACTCAGAAGGGAAAGGGGAAATTCTGAGTAAGAGTACAAAAATGAATCATTATTCTGATAATGGTTTTGTTATTATTTTTGCAGATGAATCTGAAAGCTCTCAGGACTCAATTAAGTTACCACTGCCAATAAAGACAAAAAGCAAAATCAGAGCAGATACTTTCTGCCCAGACATCATGGTGATGGGCACATTAGAAATGAGGTAGATTAGATAGATGAACTAGACAGACACATCTAACTGTCTTCCAGTGCACTCATTTGTTTGACAGACTGGAAAATGCCAACATTCCTGGGATTAAATGAAAATAGAAAATTGCATTTTCAATGTGAAGTGTACCCAGAACTTTGTAATGTCAGTTTTCCTTTGTTAAAATAAACCAGGGCCCAACCTTGTCCTCCCAGACTGACCCAACGCAGTAAGATGAATGAAACAGTAACCAAGATGCAGCCAACTGAAAGCCTTTTTGTTGCTACCCTTTTACCCACCATATTAGTGGAGTGATAACAACCTGCACATACTTTGATACATTATTTTTTCCTGAGATAAACACCACCGAAAATGCTAAACATCCCATCTTGCGTTGCTGTTTTGATATCGTTTTTCTTTTCTTCATTACTTCCAGCTACTTTACCTTTATGAGCTGCTCAAACAATTTTTGTTCTGTGGTGCCTTTCCGCCCCCACTTCATTCTTCAAGACAGTAAAAGTAAACAAATATCTTGGAGATAAAAAATAAAAAACAACAATAACTGGAGTGATTCTCCCCAGAGGTTTCTGATCCAGGCTGAAGATGCATCAGTGTGGCTTTTGCTTTGGCACACATAAAAACACATGCACACACAACGACACACGGCTAGCACTTGTGCTCACATTCGACAGCTCCCTATTTTTCCCTAGCTCCAGGACCTGCACTAGAGCTGCACTTGTACTCTGTACAAGTACAGAACTAGATTTGGCAGTATGCAATTTGGCAAACCCAGAGCCAGATCCTGCTCTTGCCCACTCCAGTTTTGACAGAAGTGCCGGCTGCAGCCCAAGGAGCTGTGCGACAGCCCAGTGGTGTTGGGGAGAATAGAATCCAGCTCCTTGTGACAGTTTTCCCCACACAATATCACAATCAGCCAAACACATTTGTAATCTACTGCAGTTGGTGTTTCTATAATTGATAGAGATATAAAAGCCCTTTTTGCTAAAGTTGTACTTTTGTATTTTTTTTTCCTTGGGGGAGTTGTGAGAAAGCAGCTACAAAAAGCAAGCTTTAAATCTCAGATAATGTAGCTCCCTTTAGAATCCCAAGCTTAAAGCAAGTAGTTACGAGTTTTAGAATGCAAAAAAACGGAGCTAAAAACAAACATTCATTTTACTTGACATAGCAAAACAGTGGATTAAAAAGTTAAATCAATGTGCCTTCTGAATGGTTCCTGCTGTAGCTGCAATTTCAAATGAAATAAGAATGTTATAAAAACTCGTGCATATTAGGCACATTTGGAAATGTCTCCTTGTAACTGTTCTTTAAGTGTTCTGTCTATGAGCACTAACAGGTCACTGCACAGGAAATGCAAAAATATGTTACGTTTTAATCAGGGAATATAAAACACTGTCTAGAATGTTACATTGCCCTTGGGAATGTGTAGTAAGAAGGGGAACTTTTACAAAGTCCAGGTCACTCTCCCCATTACATCACTGTAAAAAAAAAAATACAAATTATTAGGTTAAATTATATAGACGTCGTATTAGAACTTTCCCAGTTGTAGGATGATGGCTAAGAGATGCTTATTTCCTTGGAGGAACTCATAATCACTTCCTTGTTCCCCTGCACATACTTTGTATATTGAAAATAGTGCATTTTAACTGAATCAAAATGTTTCCAAACAATTATAATGGAAGAGGACAAATACAAATATCAGACTGTTTGTATGCTCACTCTACCAACAAATTTCAGCACTTCACCTTAACACACAGACACACATTGAAAACTTGCCTGGCTATACCTCATAGGTGATAAAAAAATGAAAAAAGGGATTTTAGCAGAGATGTTTGGGAATGATTAAGGTAAAATATTCCTAATCCAAACAAGTGGAAACCCAGATGTTGATGGTATCATTAACATCCCTTTGCCCCCACGCAAATATTTCTCCACATGATTTACCTCTGTTTAACCAAAATCAGAAGTTTATAAAATCTCTGGTAAGTTCACAGAAACAGCAAAAGAGTAATGCAAGGGTGACTGTTTTCTAGATTAACATTCTCAGGATTTTAGTTATTTAATGCATAAATTTTGGAGGTGACACAGAACTCTGTAATATCCTGAATGCAATCTGCTCTGCTCTTGCTGATCCTCAGTCAAGTTTTGTCATTGACTTCAGGTAGGAAGAGTCAATGTCTATGAAAGATCTCCCACAGGGCAGTAAAGTTAAAAGAAAATAAAATGAAAGAAAATAAAACGAAAGAAAAGAAAATAAAAGAAAATGAAATGAAAGAAAATAAAAGAAATAAAATTGAATAAATAAAATAAAAATAAAAGAAAAATAAAAGAAAATAAGATAAAATAAATAAAATAAAATAAAATAAAATAAAATAAAATAAAATAAAATAAAATAAATAAAATAAAATAAAATAAAATAAAATAAAATAAAATAAAATAAAATAAAAATAAAATCCCCTGCCCCAAGTGAAAATCTACGTCAGAGTCACAAGGGCCCAGCACCTGCTGAAGTAAATGGCAGTTACACAGCGACACAGGGCTCAGCCCTTCACAATTTGCACGTTGCAGCATGAGATCTTAGGCTAAGAGCCCCTTTTTATCTAAACAGATATCTGTGGTTGAAACTCCTGGCATTATTCTTTGCATTTTCTCCTGAGCTGCTTGCTTTTGGACGACAGCTACTTAACTGCCAATAACTTCCATGCTTTGTTCCAGCCTACCTGAGGCCGTGGGCACCCATCAGCCCTGCGCCAGCCCAGCCACTGACCAGGCAGCTCCCGCAGCACAACACAACAGTATGCAAGTGCCCCATATATATTCTTATTACTATAGACTGTGTATGGTTTCTACAAACCTCGCAGTGTGCTGCTGAGCTCTCCGATACATCTGTTTAGTTCTTGCCAGTGAAGATGTGGCCCTTACCCTCGCTGCCTCCAGACTCCTAGCAGGGGATCAGGACTTTCCTTGTTTTGATGGCTCCTCCCTGAATTGCCCGCACAGTTCCTCAGGTATGAGACATCACCACCACCATTTAACACACGGGGGGCACAGCGCTGGCAAATTTTAGGTGACTTTTTGTCCTTTCTCTACACAAAAGGGCCACGGGCTCAGCAGCCACCTCAGCGCCGGCGGCTCCTCACACTCCACAGTCCCACCACACAGCCGCAGATGCAGACAGCACCTTTCTTCCCAGCTGAGGCAGATTAACTTCCTGCACACATCCATCCCTGGCCTGCTGTGAAGCCAGGGCCTGGCCAGGCTTTCCAAAAGCAAGCAGAGGAAAGCTTGGAACCACACACGTGCAACCACACTTATTTCCACAAAGGTCTTAATCTAGACAGAAACTGCTGGATGAATTCACTCCAAGAGCTAATACTGAATATCGTGCTCTACTCGAAAGAGTCAATTATACGTTTTTACCATCATTTTCTACAGATATTTGTTAAGTTTATGCTCTTTGCTCCTGTCTTTCCTCCTGCTTGTCCATGCTCTGCTTCCTAAATTTCCCTGCTTCCCACCCCAGGGCCTGGGCCCCAGCTGAACACACAACACAGACTATTTCCTCATTCTCCTTCGACAGCTCAGACCCATCGGTGTCCCTGCAGCAGGGAAAGCAATTGTCCTACTTATCCCCAGCTAAAACGTATTTTAAGGGAATGTAATTGAAAAAGATGAACCGAGAGCAGAGCATGCGTGGTGGGGATGGCACGGTGGGGAATGCTGTGTCACCTTCTAAAAATTCTTCAGTAACGCAACTTTTAAGAGTTTATAAGTCAGATAAATAGGGGCGGATTTTCTCAGGGAAAGCAGAAGACACCTCTGAGAAATGTTCACGTCACTGCCAGAAAGCACAGTGGTCCCACAGCTTTGAAATAAACTCTGATGTATGTCTTCTAATTTTCTGCCAAATAACATCCTACCCTAAATTACAGGAAGAACATTTTAAGAAGGAAAACACAGATTTTGATAGTGGAAATGGAGCAGTTTAGAACTGGAAACATGAGAATCAGTAAAAATCAAACGTCTCAACAGAAAACCCCAAACAATCTGGACTGCACGAACTGTTGTGCCCATAACACAGATGTTATTGTTGCCATGTCCAGGCTATGCATGCTCCGGCATCCATACAACACTGCTCTCAAAGCCTTTGCTGGCTTTTTTTCTCTTTTCAAGACCTTCCTGTTATTTTTCACCCTTTTTGTTATCACATAGCTGAGCTTTTACCACATTAAAAGGCTGCCAGGCAGGTGAAGGCACTGAGCCCTGTGCAGCTATGTTGGCTTCTTTTCCTGCCCCATCCACAGCATGTTGCCTCCAGTTCAAACAACACATTTGCCTAGAGGGATCATCAGACAAAACCAACAAAATAAATCTATAATTCTGAACACAGATAAGGTTGATGGGTTGCTCTGTGTTATTTGAGCTGTTTTTTTCTCATGCACAAGTAAAACAATAACCGGCTGAGACTATACAACCCAAGTCGTGAGTTCCTAATTCAGGCAGGCAAGAGGGGCCCTTGAC
>JBCJKH010013153.1:0-10411 GCA_039877255.1 Loriculus beryllinus | reverse complement strand
GCTAATTTTTCTGGGTGGTCATGTAGCGCAATGATCCAAGGTTTCACTTGGTTCACACCCTTTGCCTCACCTTCCCTGCCCATAAAACACCTCTAATGATTCTTACATATATTTTTTGTGAAGTACTTGAAGATTTAGTGATGAGAAGCACTCATAAAAAAGGGGTAATAGGAGCAGAGGATAGGCCTTTAATTTAAAGACATTCAAAGAACAAAAAATATTGCCATTGATCGCCCTACAACAAATCCGTCAGGAAATAAATGTGGTGTGAAAGAAATTTAAATCACTGAGTTGAAAATTCAGCCTTATTAAAAATGGCTTTGTCTGACTGAGATTATTGGGGGTGGGTTTTTTCTCTTGCAGTGATTGCATAGTCAGCCCTGTAAAATGTGCGGCATTGGTGAAAAAGTCTTTGTTAGACCATGTAATGATGCAATTTGTGATGAAAGTGGCACCTTGTCTTCACTAATTACTCAGGACATGGCACAAGATAGAAAAGCAGGGAGCTATCGTAAGTCAGGAGAGCTGTAGCAATGTGTAATCCTTGTTTTTACTAAGCTCTTTCAGGATTAGCGGTTGTATTTGTGCCTTGTTAAACTGAGTACCTTGACTGTGCTGAATAACTAGTAAGATAATCAAGAACAGAGAGCATCTAAAGAGTGGAGGAAAGCAGAAAGAGCAGAAAGAGCAGAAAGTAGAGGTGAGGTTGTTCTGTTATTCAGTGCATTTATAGTCTCGTGGGAATTGTGAGCTTTTAGGGTTTTCATATATGCAAACTGAAGTGTAAATGTTTGATTTGGGCCACCAGGGATGATTTCCTAGCCTTGTGTATTCAGCTGAGTGAATGAATGAAATCAGCAAGTGTGAATGTTTGTCAAATCACATTTGGACCTAATGAGAGAAAAAGCTGATCATCATGCTTGAGAGAGAGCAAAGGATGTGGACTCCAAAACATGGTGGGAAAAGAATGAATTATATTCCGCTTTGCTTCATACCCAGCCTTTATCACTGCACGATCTGAGTGCTTTCCAGTAGCGCATTAAGCAGTATGACTAACATCTGTCACATCAAGATCTGTTCTTCTTGTCACTTTTCCCATCACCACTCCTCTTGAAAAGTGGGAGCGTTTGACGTGCAGGAGACAGTTTTGTTTTAGTAGGTTTGGGAAAGGGGGTTTGTGCACCTTGTTTATATATATATATATATATATATATATATATATATACACATTTAGTACACAGGTAGCTCTCTGTTTAGGTTGGAAAGTGCAGCGGAGTCACATCTGAAAAAGAGATGGAAAGGTCTGCAGTAGCCCTAGGAAGGTTTGTTAACCTCTCACGCACTCATCAGCTCCTAAGGATAAACGATATATCTGTGGACTTTTAGAGGAAAAGGCAGATTTTCAGTCAGATCCAGGGCTCTATGTGAGGGTTCGATCTACAGAATGAATCACAGAACTGTTATAAACCTGAAAACCCCATCAGTAGGGTTGTTCAAGGGCTCTGGGGAGACTCGGAGGACAGATCAAACCTTGAGGTTCAAACTCAACCCTTAAGTCCCATACGAGTCAGGAAGAACTTTGCTGAAGGAAGAGCAGACTAAGGATTTCACAGTTCAGATTTCCTAATGATACAACTGATAAGACTCCAAGGTTTGCAGATATTGATTCTGTTATGCTCTGTTCTCCACACTTGAGAGTTCTGATGCTGATTGGAACTGCATTGGCATTCATGAAGTTATTTCTCATCTTAACACTCAAATAACTGGGAGCAGGACCAGGACATCTGGGTTTCAGATTTCCCCTGAAATATGGCTGCTGGGATTTGTGCTGTTGTTTTTTAAGAAGAATAAAATATATTTGGTCAGACTGTAAAGGAGAAAATAATCAATTCCAGTGATTTTTAAGCTTGTTTTATTTAAGAATCATTAACATCTTCAGTTGGAGATATTCCTCTCTAAGAGATGTCACCTATTTACATTTCACTTGTTTTCCTCTCAGTTTCCTTTTGCAGATCTGTTAGAACTTGTCTACAGATCCCTTTGTGGTCTGTGGACCAGTGCTGAAAACCATTGATCTGCCTACATTAAAACTTGTATACGAGATTTCACAAGCAAGAGATTCACTGTAACTGTCATAACTCTGTTGAAAATTTCTGCTTTATTTGATCATCAATTTTGTTGTAATTTACACCTTCAGAAATTACAACTTCATCTGAAGACCTGTGATTTCAGTAATATATAAAAGGAATATTTGAAAATATGACCCTTTTAGTATATTTTTAATATATATTCTCAGCAGAGTAATTAATTATTCTAGAATACTCAGGGTTAACCACACTGCAAGTGTTTGCAGAACAGTTATAAGGAAAAGGATGCCTTTTCCCCTTTCCCTTTCCAGGACTACCAGGAAGATTTGGGATGAGTAAAGCAGAAAGAGTAGGTGACAGTACTGGCACAGAAAAAGAGGCATGAGTTGGAGGTATCCAGGAGCCCAGGGTAAATCCTATTTAGTTGGAGGTTCTCATCTTTCAGCTCCTTCCAGACTTAACTCCTCATTTTTGCTGATATCAAGCTCAAAATGCAAGATGTGTGAAGGTGAAGAATGGAAAATTAATTGACATAGTGAATGATAAAGGCTGAAACTGAAATGGTGGAGGGAAGGAGGATGCATAGAGAGCTGCTGCAGTATCAGTGGGCTGGCAGATAGCAGGCTAGAGAAGTACATAATTATTTCTCATTGGGCATTTCAGTTGGAGTGGAGAAGGTGGCTACACCATCTGGCAGCTTTCTGTGATTTAGTCCCAGCTGGTTCTTCTAGTGAGGGCTCCCAAAGAGAGTAGAAAGCTGGCCTTGTTCACTAGGAACTGTTGTGGGTTGGCTCGTATACTGAAAGTCAGAAAAGGCTGTTCAAAAAGCAGAATTTTGGAGGCCCACACAGAAAATGTTAATAACTTCCAGGCCAAATCTCATGACTTTGGCAGTTCAGCTCATCGGTTCTGGAGTTGCTGGGATTGCTAGTCTCCCTGCCCTGGAAAGGCTTAAACACATGCTTGTTGCTGCTCACTGAATAAAGCTCTACAAACATTATGCCATGACATGTTTGTGACTCTTTGTAGAACTGATGTCTTGCACTATAAAGTCTTTAATTAAAGTGTCAAAAGTTCAAATAAGGTAATTTATTTGAATGTTTACATGAACAGAATACTGAAAAGAAGAAAAGCACTGTAAAACATTTGTTTCCATTATTTCAGTTATTATTCTTTATGTGGAATATTTTTATCCATGGTTGTATCTGATTCTTCGCACGTCAATGCAGTGGAATAAGGGTTCATCCTGCTATGACAAAGTAGTAACCAAGTTTCATTGTATGGTCAGCACTCAACTACCACCTTTCCAGTTCAACTCCCGTAACTTCCACTTCACTTAGCCCCTCTTAACTCTGTCCAAGCTGCTGCAAGTAAAGCAATCATCATCATTTCCTGGTATAGACCATCCCCTTTCTTCTCCCTTCTCTTTTCATCCTTAAAGTCAGCTGCAGGATCTGGTTGCACCAACTTGGAGCACACTGAGCCCTCCCCAGCAGCATCTCATTTCAGCTCGTGTTGTTTCATGTGCGCTGCCTGTCGCAAGCAGTTTCACTCTTGTCTCAGAGCAAGCTTCAAGCATTGCAACTCCCTCTCCTCTTTCATTTTCGTGCTTTAAGGCTCACTGCTCCTGAGAAGCGATCACCCTCCCTCTTTGCAACCCTCGCTCAGTCACCGCTGATGTGGTAATAATTCAGTAGTGCAAAAGCTGAATATATAAACTGAGGATTACAAAAGATTAAGAGCAGCAGCATGATTAAATCAGACCTGTGGGCTCTTGTTTCTCTTACCCTTTCCTCTCCCATTTCTCCAAGAGCCTCTCAGACCCCTACTCATGCATTGCAAGGCAGAATTCAGTATAAAAGCAATGTATGTATGTGGGTTTGTGTGTGTGTCTTGCAGGGGGACAAACAGATAAGCCTTAACATCTAGAACCCGGAAACTGATCTGTAAGGGCACTCCTTTTTGCATCCTAAGACAATTGCAACAGTGCCTTCTCATTTAGAGTGCCCAAATAAGAGTCATTGCTTGTCCATCTGTTTGCTTTATTTTAATTAGTTAGACTGACAAGAAACTGCCTGCCACATTCTTTTTTTTTCTGTTAAATTCATTCTATTTAGCATGGGTTGGCTTCAAAGCAACTCCCTGCTTCAGTCAGATGGAGAGCCCTGACAGATGGGATGTATTTCAAGGTCATTTTTGCATGTGTCTGTGGGTATATGTGGCCAGAATAACCTTTGCTGTGTCACTTTTATTTAAACACTTGGGGTTTTTTTTTTCCCACCTTTGGCTGCAATCTATTGCAAATACTGCAGCTCAGAGATATTCTGCAAACACAAACTCATTTTCATAGCCTTGACATCTTTTAAATATGTCATCAAAGTTTATTTTGCTAGCAATATAATCATAAAATGTGATAATTTATGGAAGCAGCAATGTCAGTGCATGAAATTAAGGAACAAGTGGTGAATGAAATCAAGAGAACCAGGTAGGAGAAATTACCTCAGTTTTTATCATTTTCAGCCCCATCAGGCTCTGCCCATAGTCTCGGGCACAAGCTGTAGTAGCTACTTAGTAATGCCTGAGAGTGGACAATATGCCCAGAGGATTCACCTGGATATATTGCCCATTTCATCTTAGATTCCCCTCTATTGATACAATTCTTTTATGCAGGGTATTTGCTAGAGTGAAGCTTTCCACTTGGCTCTAACAAGTTTTATGCCCTTGATGAGGAACAGTGGGTGGTTTACAACCTGGGATCCTTCACCACCCTCTTTTAGTGACTTCTTTGAATTATGCAGGGTCCTTTCAGAGAGCTGGCAGAAGAATCCTTTGAATACCTGCAAAATACATGAATTTTGATGGTGTACATGTATACACGCATAGTCTTGTAACACATCTGTATGTACATACTCAACAAAAAGGAAAACAGACAATAGTTACTTGTAAAATATACAGCAGATATAGAAGCAGAACAGCTTTTCCATTCAGAGCCAAGTGTGAAAGAATGCAAAGCCATTCAGTTTATGTGACTGAGCAGAAAGCTGATAGATCATCACTTTTTTGAAGTGCAGATGTAGGTAAAAGTTATAAAGATAATGACTGTATTATCTTGAATCTCTGAGAGGGAGTCAGGTTGCAGCTGACCTGGAAATCCCAGGGAGATTCCGTGTCCCCTGGAAGGTCAAAATCTTTTGTGCTGTTCACATCTTGTAAAATAATACAGTCTTTCATTTGAATGCAGTGGCTTATGTCTGCAACAAAAAAGCATTGACATATTTGTTCATTCTTAAAAGCATTTCCAATGGATTTCCTCAGAGCCTGTTTGTAGCATTTGAAACTGCTACAGGTTCTATATATACACAACGTCAATCCTTCTTTTGCTATTCTGTTTTTAAAACATACCCATCACTGTTGAATCTGGTTTTAACAAATCAAAACAAGGAAAATCAAATCTAATCAAATGAATCACTGAGGATTAACTGAAGTGGATAAAAACTTTTTGCTGGTTCATAATCACTTCTAGTTGCATAATATGCCTATTATGACATACCAAAATAATCTATTCATACTTAGAGAGTTGTTAAAGCTTTTGTCTGAGCATTTTTCTTCTATCCAGCAAGAATAAAGGCTCACACATCACTACTCGGTAAAACTTGCTTTTTTCACAATAGATGAATGAAGTAATGGATTATTTTAACGTTACTAGTAGTCAGTTACAAGCCTGAAAAAGATACCTATATAGGAGAGATATCATTATAGGAAATATAAGAAGCAAAATGTGAAATCATATACATGTACATATATATATTCATACACGTGTGCATGCACACATGTATACATACATACTGTGAGGGTGGTGAGGCACTGGAAAAGGTTGCCCAAAGAAGTGGTAAATGCTCCATCCCTGGCAGTGTTCAAGGCCAGCTTTAGTGAAGTCCTGGGTGAGATGGTCTAATGTGAGACATCTCTGCCCATGGCAGGGGTGCTGGAAGTGGATGACCTTAAGGTCCTTTCCAACCCAAACCGTTCTGTGATTCTTTGATTCTACAAGACAAATCTTTATTTTCCTTTTTGTTTTCCAAATAGTAGACAAAAAAAATAAAATGGTTTTCATTTGAAATATTTCTGATAATACTAAAAACTCCATAATCACAGACATCCAGTATTGTTGAGAGTAGCTGTGTCCTTCAGAGATTTTAGCAACAACCAGACTTGGTTTGGATACCTCAGCGTGTAATAATAATGACAATGTAAAATCTGGTATAATTTCTATGCTTCTCTAAATTTCGTTCTGTAAATGGAGCTTGAGATGGGCTTTCTTCTAGACTACAAAAACAATCTGAGTGCAGCAGATAATGAGCATATTTCTAATCACCACTTTTTACAGACTAAAGGTGAAAAATTGCATTATTTGAGCATGTGTTATCTGTTATAGCTTAACAACATGCTTTCAAAATGTACTAATCCCTGTCAATGCTAAACATACGATGATGAAAAAAGTGAGCATCAATACATCAGGTAGCTTTCTGAATAGATGTGTTTTTCTAGTCTGCCCTGAATCATGAAATCTAAACCAGTCTGTATGTGAGTAAAAGAAAAAGCAGGGGAAATGCAACCTTTAAAGGTGCAAAACTTGTGAATGAGGATCACTATGATCCTGTGCTCTGACTTTCCAGCAAGGAAAGTCAGGATGTGAAGATAAAAGGCAGTCATCCACCACGTGGGTGGTGAGAGAGCTGGGCATCTCCTCCCTAAGCCGTGTGTAATATGGGAGGACCCCAGGCAAGGCACTGGGACAGGCACTGTCTTGTGCTGGGGGAATGAATGGTCTGCCAGAGCTTCAGCAGCAGTAAGGGTACCCTCAGTTCCTGATCCATCCATCCTTCAGGGATATAGCCGTCTACAGGGGACCTAATGTTCAGGTAGATCTCCAATTTTGTGCTCTTTGGCAGCACAGCATTTAGTAATTTCTGTGTCAGTTCTACAGCCTCTGTAGACTCTGCAAGTCTTTTACTTTTCAAATGAGTATACTGCAACTCAATCTTTAAACAATTTAACTGACGAAGAAGTAACATGAAATCTAGATTGCTTCTGTTTGAGGAGCCTATCGCGTTAATGGTTTGGTCTGAATTAGTCTGAATTAGTTTCATATTCCAAGCACTGGCTGATCTACTTTATTTTCATTTCTACTAAATAAGGTCTCACCTCAAGTGTTTAAAGGAAGCTCAAGAGAGACTTCATCCCTCTCTACAACTACCTGAACAGAGGTTGTAGCAAGTAGGGGGCTGGTCTCTTCTCCTAAATAACAAGTGATAGGACAAGAGGAAATGCATCAAATTGCACCAGGGGAGGTTTAGATTGGATATTAGGGAAAAAATCTTACCCAAAAGGGTTGTCAAGCACTGGAACAGGCTGCCCAGGTGATCTCTGGAAGTATTCAAAAGATGCATAGATGTGGTGTTTATATTTCCTAAAAAGAACTAACCTGAGTGTTCCATAGATCAAAGACCATCCCTGATTCATTGTCTAATTGTACATTGTGTAGATATGGCACTTAGTAACATGTTTTAGCGGTGGGCTCGGCAGTGCTCAGTTAACGGTTGATCTTAAAGGTATTTTCCAACCTAAATGATTCTATGATTGCATGATTCTATGAAATTAAATATCAATTTACAGGCAGAAATCTCTTCCTTCTCTAAATGCATATAAACTATGACCAGGTCAACTCTCGGTCATCTGGAAATGCACTAAAGAGATTGTGAAACTATGGTTCCCCAATAGAAGCATGTTTCTCTAACCTCGATTATCCTTTCCAGGTAATTTCCAAAGTCTTTGGAAGTGTGATTGCTGGAAACAGTCCAGGAAAAGCCTCACAAGTCCTATCATTACCAGCATGTCTATACTTAACTTGATGCATAAGCACCTAAAGACTTTGCATTCTTTGTTGCAGCACCACGTAGTTTTAACATTTTGGGTTTGTTTTTAAGGTTGGTTACCTAGCAAGCCTTAGGTCATTTTTCAGCATAGCATACCCCTGCCTTTTAAGTATGGTTTGTATCCCTGGTTCTTAGATGGAGGACCTTGAATTGGTCTGAATTGAAATACACTTCTTATTAAATGAGTCACTCTTAAACAAAATACTCACAACGGTCAGAGTATCTAAGACCTTGTCTCTCTCATAGCCTGCTGATTCTTATCCGTAATGAAACTGAATGAGTTGGAGATGAGTTTTAATGTTATTTTAGCAACTTCTAAATTCATTTTGCTATGCTTAAACAAACACTAAACTTCATTTCCTCTCCCTCAAATGATGTAATCAGACTGTCGAGTCTACGACTTGTTTTGATGGTAGATAGCCTTGATTATTATTAATGCAAACGGTTTAATATCCCCCCGAGCCATAGCCAACCTGCATGAAAAGAAATATACCTTGGCTATAATGTCAGGAAAGCAAACAGAGCTGGCTTCCTTGTTGTTAATTTGGAAAAGAAAATAAAAAGACTTGCAGCCGGCCACAAATTTCTCATTTGTACCCCAAGCAATGTTTGAATGTTGCATTTCTTTTCTTTTTATAGAAGTGTAAGTGTGATCTGTTAAAACTCCACTCCAACTTCCCTTGAAACATGTTTATCTTGTGAGGAAGGCTTTTTCCATCATAAAAATATTATCCAGAGGAAGCAGAGTTACATGCACTCAACAAATTTACAAGGTGATATTGTTAACATAGATTTTACTACCAGAGGTCTTGCCAAAGGCCATGCCTTTCCTCCCCGATTACATGATTCTCTCTTTGTTTGCTCAGCACACTCCAGTCTGTTCTTCCTTCTGGTTTCTCCGCAGCCCATTTCTCATGCTATTGGTCTGCAGTGTAAGCTCCCATACCAGGCAATATAAAGCTTGTCACAGGCCCTGTGCTAAGTACTTTCCTGTTCCATGAAGTGACAGCCCATGCTGGCACCTGAGTCCAGAGGGATGTAAGTCTTTCTTTTTCCTCCTCAGTTCATCCTGTTCCTGCAGTGCTTTTAGAGTAAAAGCCCGTCTTTGCTCATTCTGCAAACAGTCTTTGGCCTACGACACAAAAGAATGATGCACCAGATTTTCCAGAAGACCAGGATAGGCACCATGGCTGTTCATCACTTACAGAGTCTTCTCTTACTTATGGTGTGACAGAATTCTTTTTGGAGGAGTAGGATCGGAGAGTTTGTATATGCTGTAGGATACGTAGATGTAGCAGGACATATAGGAAGTGTACAGTGGGGTTAAGTGCTTGCTGGTTTTAGATAATCACACATGGAGAAGACCACCCCTTGTTTGGAGTAGACAGCCAATAAGACTGTATTACTTGGTTGACATGAAACAGAGAGACGTCCACAGCAGCTCTGCTAAGTTGGCATGGGTGCTGTTACCTTATCAGACTCTAATTGCATAATCATTACTCCTTGTTTGGGGACTAACGAAACCCATAGAGTTGGACTGTTTTGATATCAGTATGGAAATGACTATGTCCTATCTGTCCTATAAAATAATTTTATCTTTTTTGTGTCCTATAAAATGATTTTAGGAGATTCTTGTAATTTTTTATTCTTTTTTTACTATTTTACCATGCCTTACCATTTTTCTCTTTCCTTCCATATGCATTCTCCTCCATGTTGTTCTTTGGAAAGAAGCGCTTTAATACATTTACATGCATTATCCAGCACCTCTACCAAGGTGGAGGGCTAAGTGCTAAAAGAGGGAAGATGCATGCAAAAGGAGATCAACATATTTCTATATTATAATTAAAGCTATTAAAATATTTCTGTATGCAATGTCGATGTTCTGTATCATTTGCAGTAGCTGCAAAGTCAGAATAAACCTGAGGCTTTATTTACAGTCTTGCAGGGAACAGCAGCCTCTCAAGACCATAAATACCTTATTTCCATTAACATGCTTTCTCCTGCTCGCAGGGTTTTCCTGAGTTGTATAAATAAGGATCAGTGCTGAGAAAGTCTGTGTACCTGCAGTAGTCATTGACTTCTGTTGAACCAAGAGTCGTTAGGTCCTTACAGGTTTCAGTTATTCACTTATCATTAAGCTGATAACAACTGCCTCTTTTTAGACTTGGCCATTTTTCTTGTAGTGCTGACCCTCCAAACAAAACCAAAACAAAACAAAACAAAACCACAATATAAGCAAACAAAAAAGCCAAACCAATGAAAAAAAAAAAAATAGACACAAATAAGAGAGAATGAGAGAAAAATAAGGATAGGGACTGTAGTGACAGGACAAGGGATAATGGGTTAAAGCTTAAACAGGGAAGGTTTAGATTGGATATGAGGAAGAAA
>JBCJKH010013147.1:0-29563 GCA_039877255.1 Loriculus beryllinus | reverse complement strand
AGATTAAATATGTCTAGAAAGGAGGTCAATATATCATATAAAGCTTTGTTTTTTTTCCACTGTTCTTTAATGTTCATCCATGGCTTTAAGACCACAAACTTTTAATGCTCAGAAAAAGAAATTTAAAAAGACTTTTGTTAGTTTTCCATCTTAGGTTTTGCTGAATTTTACAGCTTACTACTCATAAATATGTCTGTTCTTCAACTATCTAAAGAAAGCCCCAGAAAGGTAGATAATCTGCATGAAAACATTAAATTAGAGGCACCAGTCTTAGATTCTAGGTTCCAAACACACATTTAATCCATTAGATAATACTGCCTCATGTTTGTATAATAAAAATAAATGCAGAACCAAAGCAATGCAGACAGATGTCTCAGGCAGGGTCTGACAAAACTTTCTGAAGTCAAAAGAAGTCAGACTTTATACCTTGTTTAAACATCTTTTAATATGTGTATCCTCAGTCAAATTGAATATTGAGTTATTCTCAGAAGCAAAGTTCTGAGGGATGAATATAGAGGTATCCAGCTTTTCTACTGCAACCAGAAAGAAACTGCTTGCTTCTTAAACTTACCTCTTTAATAGCACTGTTCCTCCCTCGCCATGAAAACCACCACCTTCCACCTTTCTTGGGCATCTTGTCCCTCATTATAGATTCCACAGTGGCCTGTGATAAATGGATTGTAACATAAAAAAAAACCAAAATAAAGGACAACCTGATATATGCAAATGAAAGAAAGTGCCAAACACACAATTTTAACTGATAATAAATAGAAGAGAAATAAACATACTGTCTGTGAACCATAAATTCTATTAAAGCAAAATCTAATGGTGTCCAGAGCTGCTCTGAAGTAACTTAAGCATGAATACTTATGGTATATTTAAAAGGAAAATGAAAAAAGAGATAAAAATCAAAGAAGAAAAAAAAAAGCATAAGTAGATATTAGTATAATGTCTAGAATGGAGAGCCTACTGTTTTAAAGTTGAAGTTACTTAGTACAAATTATATAAAAAAATTAAAAAAGAAAAAGAAAAATATCACTTCTCAAAGGAGTTCTCAAGCAAAGCAGTAACAAACCGACATGCAAGAGTTACTTAAAAATAGATGGAGTTCATATTTAATCATCGGTTTAGAAATAAGCAAAAAAGTTACTAGCTTTGATGAGTTCAGTATGATGCTATGAATTTGACTGACAATGTTAGAACTGGTTTGGTTTTTTTTTTAAAACCCTGGCTACTTTTCTTTGGTTATATCTACAACACCTCAGTAAAGAAAAGGGGTTTTTGTCTTTCAAAACCCATAATGACTAGAGCTTTATGCACTTTAACAAGGAGAGCTGAATTCTTTCACTCAGAGAGCAAGCAGAAGACAAAAGGGGAAAATACTACAGTGAAAGGGAAAATATTATACCACAGTAAAGGTGGCCACGGTGTTTGGTATGCCTTAAAAATAGCTTAGCCACTGTAAGGAACAACACATCCCTTCTCTCACTTTTTCCATAGGTTTTCTTCACTATACTAGTTAAAGTATGTGAGAAAAGAAATGACAGAGGAATCAAAGTGAGCAAATAACTCAAAAACTTTTCAAACAAAATAAGAAAAGCAAGGAGCAGATGGAGCAACTGAGAACGGAATGCCACTGTTGAGAACAATGGCTACAATTTAAAGATGTCCTTAAACACATGGACAACTTCAAGCACGTGTCCTATTGACTTTTAGTGAGATAATTCACATGCTTATAATTAGGGATTTAAATATATTAAGAACAAGTGATGGTTTTTTGCAAAAATTTTAGTTCTGATAAAGTATCTTACTTCCATTTGATAAAGTATCTTAGTTCCATTATTACAGCAAATAAAAACTGTAAGTAACAAGTCATTAAGAAAATCAGTAAGATGACTGGTAGCATAAATTAGTAATTTCAGTTTCAGAGGCACAGTTCAGCCAAGTAAACCTTCCCAATCATACAGGCTGATCTAACTACATATACTGGCTAGTCCATTAAATTTAAATTGCACTGTCTAGAAAATCATCAGCCTTCAGCATATAAATTTATTATTTAAAAAAAAATGAACACACTGAATTTCACACTCACAGACTTCTTAACTGATAACCTATATGAATGATGGCATAACCATAACACTGTTGAAAGAACTGCCATTTCCCTTAATGGAAAAATATTTCATTTCCATTCTTTCAATTTTATCCTAAGCAAAACCCAAAACATCTAGTATGGGAATCAGTGTTTAATTAAAAATGCAGTTACTTTGCATTATCTTTATGAGATCTCACAGGCACCTATCAAGATCTGTGGAAATGCCCAACAAATACAGACCAGGATAACTATACACCTTCTGCAGGCATTTGAGTTCTATCGATGAATTTCACCTTTGACAAGAATTTGCATATACAGAATATTTGCAGTAAAGCACAAAGCATGTGGCTCTAACATCTTTGAAATTCAAGCCAGGTTTACCACATGCTTGGGACCTTTAGGATCAATTTATTTTATACTGGAATGCTACAGTGCAGCTATACATACATACATATGTGATGTGGCACTAAGAAAGAACACAGTGGTAGAGAGTATTTTGGGCTTTGAAGAAATTATTATCCCACATTCATGGCAATAGAGATAGTATTTGAATTCACATGGATTAAACCCAAAGACATATGAAGTACTGGAAACGGTAGGAGAGTTTGAGTCACAAGCTTCATTAAATCCACTGCTAACCAGGATATAAAATAGTACCAATGATGATACTATTTAGTAATATTACAGCGTGCCTTTCTGCCCTAAGCATCTATGTGGCACCAGGTCCCATGAAACTGAATTAAGTTAAGGAATGCATTTAAGACAAGCCAAGACATATAACTACCACATAGTCATAGCTATCTGCCACTACCTACCTGGTTTATGAACAATCAACTGAAAAATAGAAAACTAGCAAGCTACAGGCCTTCTTTACCTAGTATTTAAAGCTTATTCACTGAGGTTAAAATTTCTAGCCTCTATTTTTATTTGATAATGTATGCTCTATACAGATAAAATGGAAAGCAGTCATCAGGTATTCAGCTACAGCAAACAGGAACATGGGTCAATAAAATTTCTGCTTATAATCCATATTAATGAAGGAAAACAGGAAGTTTTCCTTATTTAAAATATTTGTAAAGTTCTTAGCCAAGCAAATAAATACTAATCACAGATCAAATTGAGTCTTGCTTATTCCACCCCTAGCATAAAACTTGTTGAATGGTTATGTGTGGGTAGGTATTACAGATCCTTTTGTGCAACAGTCCTCTTCCCTGCCTTAATAAATGGAAGAATATCAAAAGTCATCCTCTGACCAACCTTCATTTTTAATCTCACCTTTGGCAAAGGTTTCTGGAATGCCTGCATTGCCAGCAGAAGGGGACCAGCTGTTGTCCAGTTGTAGTACCTGGGCATGCAAGAGATACAATTACTGCACTTTGTAATACCAAGGTTCCAATTCACAATCTACTTAGTATTTATCATCTGGCAGGTGCTGTCGTTTAAGCCCAGCCAGCTTAATACTGGACCAGTAATAGCAGACCCATGTTATTCCACATTATATTCACAGGTATTTACGACATATACATTTCAAGGTATGTAAGAAAAGCTATGTCCTGATGTAGACAGGGTATTTTTCGTATGTTCCTTATGTCCTTATTATACTTACTTTCACATGAACTACTTTTTTTTAAAAAAAAACTGTTTACACTGTTTTTCCATCAAGGAACTACATAAATGTTAGGGGCTGTAGTCTACATAATGTCAAGCTTTTGCTATTATGTGCTGCACATGGATGGGTCAACTCTTACAGACAGCAGGACAAACAAAATACTGTTTAGGGAAGCTGAAGTTCACATGACATCCAGAGAATGAGACAGTCATATCCTCACTAAGTACCCCACTTTCTTCCCCAGTACTTAAATAGGCAGGTAAACACTACCATCAAAGTCACAGAACTATGACAGGGAAGCTGTAAGTGACTCGCCTCAGACCAGAGAGGATGAGGTATGAGGATGTAACATATCTGCAATACAAACTATCACATAAGGATGTACCAGGCATGTCAGATTTGTGTGAGTGATGTCTACGACTAAGGGTAGCCTCACCTCTAAGTGCAACACAATGCCATGATCTCTCCTCTACTCTGTAACACTATGCCAGATACAAGGAGTTCTCAAGTTAAAACATCATGCAAAAAGCTGCACCTAGCATAGGCTATAGTGCCGCACTGCTGCCAGCAGTATAAACATATGAAGCAATCTCTTAGCCTTGTAGAAATAGAAGTCTCATACTTGGTGGGTGAAGTCTGACAAGCAATACCTCCATAGAGACATATTAGCAAAACATTCAATATATACAGACAAACTGCTGGGTAAAGAGTGCTTGCAAGCAGACTGTTATATCCCTGTAAATATTAATTACTCAAACTGGCTCAGGGCAAGCCTTAGGAAGTTCACATCCTATTTCATTTTTTACTCTGCCAGTTGAGTGTGAACACCATTAATATTTAATAGTGGCTTCTTTAAATTCAAATTGTATCAATTAGCTATAACAGGTCATCTGAAACTGCTCTTTGCTTTCAATTTAAAGGAGGAAAGCTAGCTAGCAGGGCCCAAATTCTTTGGAGAGCTGACTCTTTCTGGAAGAATTTAAGCTATGAACATTCAAAACTTATTTTTTAGCTACAGTTCAATTTCTCTAACACACTGAAGTGCCACAGAAGTATTTTTGTTACAACAGTAGTATTTTTTTTTCCTTGAAATATACTTACTTATTTCCAATTTTAACCACAAGGTTAGGGTCATCAATGATAGCAGGATTGTCCACAAACTGCTGGTATGTTACTGCATGTTCTAAGAATTCTTCTGTGGGGAGAAAAAACTACACTTGTAAAACATACATTTATGTATGTCTGGGATGGCCAACCTAAACATCTTCACACCTCTCAGACAAGCAGGTCACAGTTCTGGGTCAACCTTTCATTACAAGGGTGTTGAGCTTAGCAGTGGAAGTGCTAATATGGAAGCAAAGCATTCAGAGACTCAATCTCAGAAGATGCTGAGTACTTCTTTGTCTGCTGGGTGTCTTGCCTGTTCAAAATACAAGCTAAGAGAAAGCGCAGGGATAGAACTGTGAGGGAGGAAAATCAGGCTTCTAAGCAAGGCAATGAAGTACTTTATCATGTCTTTCACTGATCCTCTGTCCAGGTTAGGAGAAGGAACTAACAGGCTCAATGTGTATGTAAATCCACAGCCAGATACTTAATCTCTTATCACTTGTAAGGCCTACAGCAAAGTAAAAATGTTTGTGCATACCCCTTCCACTGGTTCTAACCGCTTTCACAATGTCTATGTAATTTACAAGTGATGCAGTAACAACTCAACTCCAGTAAATCAGTGTATTTGAAATGCTTTACAACTGGCTTCTAAACAGCAGTGTAGCATCAGGCTTATATGACTTTTATGATGTCATATAACTACAGAAAACACAAGTCTTAACACATTTATGTTCACATTATGCAGCTGGAAGTTTGAGGCAAAGAGCACTGTAAATGATTTATCCAAGAGTTACACATGAAATTTGAAATAGAGCAGGAACTCAGGTTAAAATTTCTAATTCCCCCTTCTAGTGTTCCCATTTACAGACCACCTTTTCCATTCCTGACACCAACAGCTGTGACTTCCTAGCTATATACTGTACCAAGCAGAAAAGATACCATTAATACTATCGTGATACTAACCTTAGTACTATCATGAAATTAAAAACAAAACAAAACAAAAATACTCAAGAAAATTTAGTATGTAGCAAATTACTAAAAATTATTAAAAATCATCATTCCTATATAAGTCCACTATTTTAAATATAAAACATTCTAGGAATCTAATCATTACACGGACAGCATTTCTCTTTGCAACACATTCTTGAATACAACCACAGGAGGGCACTGCTTCTCCAGTCTACGATGCTAAAGCTTGGCTGCCAGCACATGTCTACATAACAATGTCATTCTGTACCTTTGGTTATTTCTCTGTTGTCAGTAAGGCCTCCGCAGAGAGAAATGGCAATGGAAGGTAAATCTCGAATTCCATCCGAGGTGCTTTCAACTCCACTGTCCATACCTGAGCTCCCACCAGACTGTGGAGATTGGCTGGCAGATCGCAGCCCTGTGTCACTCGTGTTCTTGCATTGGACACTATCCCCACTGGAAAAGAAAAATCAGGAATTCAGTCTTCATGTATTCATTCCCAAATTCATTCCCTTCAGCAAGCACCTTTTACATCTGACACACAGTTGGGGGGAGGAGGGGAAGGGGAAAGGGGAAGAACCTAAAGAAATTTGCTTGGGTTTACTACAATAGTAGTATAGGCCTCATGTGCCCTCAAACATTAGATTGTTTCTTCTTACTTGTCCAGACTAAGCATGTATAATTATAGCTTCACATATGTACAAGAGATAGGAAAAATAAGGCAATAAACTGTACAATCTTAGTAGACTATATAATGCTTGCTACTATAAGCACAGTTTATATTAGAACTATTCCCACACAGGCACAAGAATAAACTTATTAGTTTATTATTTTATTTATATTAATTATACAAACTGATAGCTAAATCCAAAACAAAAATGCATCTGCTTGTGTATTTATGTCATGTATATACAAATAAAATACATATAAACTAAAGGATTAAAAAAATTGAGAAACAGTAAATCATTGTACCCACTTATAATCTGTGGATAGATGAGATCATTATTACAAAGTGCAGGCTCATTAATTCTGCTTTCCGCTTCAGATTTATCTGAATACATTTGAAAAAGGAACTTTCAATCCAACTTTTTTCTCCATATTACTATCTTCCTCACTTTTACTAAAATACTAATAATGCTGAGTTTAAGCAAGCAAGAGTGAAAAATAAAATATGCAAGCTACTTTAGTTGTTGCTCAATGACGTTAGCGAAATGACCGGAGTAGGATGTGGAAAGAGGACTATAAATGTTATAAGAGGCTCTAATAAAGATCAGAACAAGTTGGAAATTTTATTTTCAAGGTGCAATACTTGCATAAATAGATCTGTCATGCACCTTCCAAAAATTATTTTGTAACATTCATATTTATAGGTGATCACCCACTGTATAGTAACACTAAAGCAGTAATTTGGTGCTAATACTATTAACAGTAAGGTATGTTCCTCATGGTAATAAGCAAGGACACAGGGATAAATATATCCCAAGGCCAATTGCTTTCCCAGGGCACATGAGTAACACTCAGAAACATCAGTGTACATCACATAACAATCCACAGTCAACATATGATGCTTAATTGACCAAAATAGAAAATCAGTTTCAAGCATGCTTCTCAGGCCCAAATGCAGAGCCTTCCAAAACCTCTAATATTCTTCTCTACAGAGTTTTATTTTCTTTCTGCCTTCATGTCTACTTGGACTCTGAAAAAAGAGGTCTTATCTGGTTGACAATGAATCTGGAAGGTGAAAAGAGCTCTTTAAATAGTCAAAATATAAGCAAAGGACTTATACTTCTTGGGGAAATAAAGTGCAGCAACTTCTGGATCCATGTCAGTGAGGTCATCTAAATAGACACCATCAGCACCAAGATGCCGGCTTCGTTTGTCTGTAAGGGACAGCACATATAAGCCTATTAATGATCATTTTCTGAACAACAAGCCAGAACTGTTATTACTGTTTAACTATTCATTTTAAGATTGAGAAACCAAACAAATTGTAACAGTTTGTGAACTGTATTTGTATAAAACGGTACTGCCAAAAATTTCAAACCAAGTTGCTCATATACATTGTTCTGATTTTGTCCTCCGGGATAACAGAGAATGAGTTCCTAGATATGCTGAAGCCTCCCCATCCAACACGAAACAAGTGGGAATTAGAAGTCAGTGGTCACCATAGGAAAGCAGCAAAGAAAACGTATTTGCAAAGGCCTATTATCACAGTAAGGCAATCGGAGCCTTTAATCTTTGAGAACTAATCTTCAATGCCCCTTTGCAAAAGGGAAATAATACAGCAGACTATACTATAGTCACTAATACACAGTAACTGGCTTGTTATGGAGACAACTCACTGTTTAGCACATACATCTGATGTGTTGTGTGTGTGTATGCATCACTGTAGGGGACAAGATAACTCTCCCATGTCTTTAACTAGTACCAACATACAGTCATTGCTGTCCTGCTTTTGCTGGTTCATCTAGACAAGTAACTGTTGGAAGGCCAAAACCTAACTTGGAATTCATTCTAAAATCCCTAACTTTTCCCTGTCCCAGTTACCAACATCGAACATCAGCAAAGAAATCAGAAAAAGAAGTTATGTAAAGGCCAAACAGCAGAGTAACACTGTAATTTTTGTATCTTCAAAGACAGTGGAACACACGGGGAAGTGGCTAAGAAACCTGTATGTCTACTGATTAAAATCAGTTGCATAAACCAAGCTTAAATAGGCTTTACGTAATTACAGAATTATCAGAGCTCTAAAAACACAACATTTGTAAGCAAATAAATTTCATGTGAAGATTGTAACACTTATTATACAATAGCATGGATATAAAGCCCAGAAATTAAGAAGCAGAAAAGCAGATATATTTCACATATTCAGAACAGAACGTGTACCACAAAGAACTGAAATTGGTCATTGCTCATGTGAAATTAAAGCACCTTATTTTGTGGCAAATCTGCAGTTTGCACAAAGGACATACAGAGCACAGAGGCTCCACAATTACCAGAAAGACATAACTCAGAAAGCAGTCAGAGCAGGTGAACCAGATCTACAGTTTGCCTGTACCAAAACCTGGAAATTGAACCAGTGTGGATGAATTTGGAACAAGATTTGTAAATCTTCCTCATGTGCACAGAGCTGCTAAAAATCCCAAACCAAGAAGAATCTTCTGCCTTCTTACATGGCTCCTGTGAACAGAAGGCTGCACAGCTTAGGTTTGGAAGGTTCTTTCCAAAGTTTATAGTTTTCCAGATGTGACAGTGCCTTCAGGGCACAGATTAATCTAAATGGCAATGAAGTACTTTATCACCATGAAATTTAAAGATGAAATCATACATATAAAAGTGAAGAATCAAGACCTTTACCTTTTTTTCTGGATGGAGAATCTGTCTTGCCAGCTGGTTGGGTTGAGCAAGCTGTAGCTTGTTTTATTTCCTCATTGGCAGGCAATGGTGGTACAACTGCTCCTGGAGACTCTGTCTCTGGCTTATTTGTCTCAGCTGGTATGGGCTCACTTTCAGCAACAGTTGCTGTATCTGCTTGTCCAAGAGCAGGCAGAGGAGACTCAGTGTTAAACTCCTCTATAGGAGAACTCTGGATGACACGAAAGTGAGTGCTTTCAGAAGGATTTACATCCACCACACTGGCTTCCTTTGCTTTGAGCAGAGGACTGGCCTGTGAGGAAAAATAAAGACTGCTATAAAGAAAAGTTATTAAATGCAACAGCCAGAGTTTAATCTGTTCTGATCATTCAGTGAGATCAGGTTCTCAAGGGAAGCAACTACAGTAGAAAGCTACCACTGAGGTGGAGACTACAGTGTACAAAAGGCCTCTCTGCTGTGTATTTGCTACTCAAAATTCATCTGTATCTTGGGACCAAGAAAGACTTGTTCTGCAGTGTGCTTTACCATCTTCATTTCCCACTCACCTGCCTGGTAGCACATCATAGGTCCTACCCTGCCCTCCTTCCTGCACAAAGCCTAGCTTTTCTTCAGAAGGTAACCCTAACTAGCATAAGAAGGAAGTGCAGACTGAAGTCCGTACACAATCAGGACGCTCCCAGGGACAAGACACTGTCATTCATCTATATCCCAGATTTAGACTTTAAAATCACTTCACAGGAGCAATTAGAAATCTTCTCTCAGTGTGGGACAGGAGGAGTTCTTACAGAGGAAAGCTGAACTCCTACAGCAGTAGCTGTATATCTGCTATAACCTTCACATGATAGCAAACAAACTCTTACACAAAAATTAAGACTGTCCAAAGCATAACTCTCAATTCAGGTAAGGTCAGATCAACTCTGAACAGATTGGCTAGGGACATGGGCAGGGACTGCAGAGGGAAAAGCTTACAAGAGTAAGAGTTGCTATACACACTAGGCTATGTGACTGGGATAAAAATTAAACCCCTAAATCTATTAACAGGAAACCCTAAATTGTAGACTGGAAATGCCAATTTGAAATTCCTGCCTGGACCTGTGCACTTGAATTTGTTCTCTACTTATCGAAAATAGCTCCCAATTTTCTAACATACATGAGGAGGAGAATAACACAGAGGTGATAAAGCAGCTCATCTATGGCCTACTAAAGAAGAGGCCAGAGGTTTTCTGAAGGAATTAAGGATTCTGGATTTCCATCCCTTCTTTTGTCACTAGCTAACAACAGTGAACTAAAGATAAAATACAATAGCACCATTATACTCTGCTGGCATCACCAGAATGTAGTCTTTCTGAAGAGGATACCCACTTCCCCGCCTTGCAAAGCAGCAATTTTGTTTCTTTATACTGTTCCTTACCCCAGCACTCCTGCAGACCTTTCTGCAGAGAAGCCAGGCTTGAGAAGAGGCCAAATTCTGCACCATCCCTGCCCCCATAGTTGCAGTATGCTACTGATCTTTATTTCTCATACCCCGAGGCAGGTGTAACCCCTAAGTCACCCCTTTCCTCTATGAAAGCTCCGACTCCGTAGCTGTCATATGGAGCTGGTCAATACCTGACTGACCTGCAGTGTACACAGCTACACATGGCTACTGTGCAACATGGGAGACAATACTGCTGGCACACTACAGATCCTGCCACCTAACTGAGCCAAATGGCTTCAGGGAGAAGACAGGCAACAAGACAATCAGCTGAGCCAAGAGAACAGCATGCCTGGGCATGCACTGACACAGAACTGTGTTTCTGGATGCTTATGTACTCAAAACAACCAATTTCAATTTTTGTGAATCACACTGCTAACACCAAGCACTAATTTCCATCTAAGATCATTTATTAATTTCAGTGATTTACCAAAGGACACTTGTTTTGATTTTATATGTTATCTAAGCTTCTAACTTTTACAAGATTAGGTCTCAGGGTCATTTTTTACCACGTGTCATGGGTGTTGTAACATACCTACCACAAGGTACTTTCCTGTACCTCCTAAGGAGCAAGATGCAATTCTCTTTCTTACATAAAACATGACAATATTCAGTAAAACCAGGATCCACTTTCTCTTTAGTAGTCTGCAACAGAATAAGTCCATATGCCCACCAGATGCTAGCAGGAATTAAATTACATTAGATACCTTTGCAGCCTGGGGTAGTTCTCCCCATGCCCAGTGCATGTGGGGATTATTCTTCAGCCCACTTCTGTCCATAGGTTTACTGACTAATTCGGAGTCACTTTTAGGAGTAGGAGGGCGTGAACCTGATGGGCTGAAGAAAACCAAACAAAAAATATTACAAAACCAAAAGTAACCACAACACATTAAGCACTTTCCAAACTGATATCCCCAACACAAAGCACTGGAGATCTAAACAGCCATTAGCCAACTGAAAGTGTGAAAGCATGAAAAGACAATTTAAACAGGATTTTAGGATCCTCTCAGACTGGCATTCAGAGATCTCATCCATTTTTTATTAAGTGCTGTCTCAGAAGCAGGATTTGAGAAGCTGAAAGAGATGAATCATGACCACCGGATCTGAACATTTCAAGAGAGTTTTGTGTGGAAAAAAAATATAGGGATGGTACCAGCAGCAGCAGATGAATAGGTGTTAGCATTCTTACAATGGATGCAAGTGCAGAAATTACTCGCGTCAGCACGACATTTTAACCGGATTAAGTAATAAATTAGTCTAACGAATCCAGCTGATTACTTCCTTCTACTAAATTGCTCAGTTCTAGTCTTGGATGCAAGTTTATAGAGAAACCTGTACAGCAGCAGAGCTGTACAAAGAATTTGAGTTCTTTCAGTTCAAAAAAGTTTAACTTTGCTTTGCTACTTCAAAAAAATATTTAATAATCAGTAAATTATTAGTTTGTAGCATATATGTAATGTGGTAAAGTCAACAATGTGATAGCAAGTCATTTTTCCTTTTGTCCTTGAATTAGTAAATCATCATTTATTTATAATATTCTGATTATCTACTCTGCCTTTAATGCCATATGTGTGTATGTTAATACCAGGCAGAGTTTTGCCCTGAGTGCCCTGAAGATGCCTCTTGCTGAAAAAGGCTGTCCATGCACACGTCTGCTTTATTGGTTCTCAGTATATACAGCCACAAGTAGGTTAGGACTAGGGTAAGCATCTAACCACCAAAATATTACCCATAGTCCCAAAATAAAGTAGAAAAAATGCCACTATATGCTGAACTTTTGACACAAACACAATGGCGACATCTTAATTCTCATTCTACAGATATTACTTTTCTATACAATAAAAAGTGAGGATTTAGTAGTAACAAACTGTTAGATCTTTAGAATTCTTTTCAGTTGATTTTTCCTTGTAGATTAGTGTATAAATGTGAATACAACCTCAGGGTAGCCTAAAATTATCATTGCAATGTCATCTTGATTTGAAAGGCCCATGTCCAAATCAGACTGCAAACACGCAGCCACAAGGCAAACAGGGATAAATTATTTTGCATATAAAAACATTACAGTAGTCTCATTCCTTATATCATCCATGGCATAAAATGGAATTTTCTATGCCATCAACAAATGTTAATACAGGGTTGGCGGCCTCCTGATGGAAGCTGTAATGGAATTACAGAGAAATACATTTACTTTTTTCTTCATAAGCCACACTGTTTAACACTCCATACCTACTCTTTCCAACTAACATCCTTCTAGAACACCAACAGTAATCTCTCTAGTTTATGGACACCAAGCCAATTATGCCTACTACCGTCCTGTTTGTATTCTTCCTGTTCGTAAAGTTCTGCTTCCATACGTAATGCCAGATGTCACCTCCTTTACCCACACAGGGGCTATTTTGGCTGCTGTTCACTTCATACCATTTCTACCAAAGTAAAATGAGACTGAAGACTTAATAAAGCTCACAACACCATTCCTTTAATTTTATTTTTAAACTCAATTAGGTCAAATTAAATCCCAAATTAATGTTATACTTGCACTAGGGGTCAGAAAGTCTGAACACCAAGACTGTGCAGGATTTGTAATCCAGTGAGAGTATCCTTCAAAATCCACCTGTGGATCAGACTAAAAATGGGCTTTTGATTCCTTACGCAAGCAACATGCTTGTCTTGGACTGAACTATGCCTTGCAATTCCCCTGTCCTTAAACTGGCCACTGACCCAGCCCAACCGAAATTCTCTTGCCTTATGTAGATTGCTGTGATAATTCCAGATTAAACTAGAGCCACCCTTCCTGTCCGCAATGCACAAGAAGGTAAACTTCAGTTCAGTCATTTAGATCAGCATATCTGATTCACATCCCATAAATGCCGAATATTGGTCTCACAGCACTATGTATTCCTTAACCACTATGACTGCGACTAATGTAATCCAATGCCAAGAATACAGAACTTAACCTATAGCTGGCAGTTCTGCAACAGGAAACCATGTTGATCTTTGCAGTGTTTCCCACTGAAAGCTAAGAGAGTCCTGAGAAAGCAGCAATGTGACCTGAGAAAATGTCCAGTCCTGACTGAGGCCAAATAAACTAGATCAAAGAAAAGAGACCTATCTCATGTCCATGTCCCAACAAGCTGAGCACCTCTGAAGTTCCTTTGAGGTGGCCATAATAGGGCTTCTTATTTCACATCAAGGAGAAGAGTTGCAGACACAGAGAGGACCTTACCTAGACAAATTACTACAGCACTTCAGCTGTGTATCTAGACTGCAGGACAGGTGAACACTACAGCGAAGTTCATGGAGCCACCCAGAGCACATCACTGCTCCATCCCAACCTGTGTACTTGCCCTATATTGCCATGAAAAACACTAAGGAGAACCGTCTTGAATGTCCCAGGATCTCACCTTGATTGGTAATGCAACATTATCAATCAGATAATGGTCAGGTTAAAGAGGGCAGACCTAGAAGCTGGGAAAAACCTCAAGATCATCAGTTTGATGCAGCCTTATGCACCTAGTATGGCATCTCTGCCGAGATAAGCAAAGAACAATTTAGCCTGATACGTTACTCAAAGCTTCCCCAGCATTAATGGAGAATTGTACAGGTCATATTCAGACACCTACTTCAAATTTTTCAACTGGGTTGCTGTGATTTCTGTCCACTCACTTAATGGAGACAAAGGGCCTGGCTGCAGAATCTTGAGACATCTCAAATTTAAGATATCATCCAAAGTGTCTGCATCCACTTACAGCTCTGTATAAGAGAATCTACAGTCAGAAGAATCCTACACTACAGCAAAATAGTATGCCATATCGACTGTGTCATCTGTGTCATCTGATACTCCCCCCCCCCCCCAAAGTCTTTCCCTCCCCCACGACAGGGAACAAAGGAAGAGAAGTTCTCTTCTGGTACTGAGCTTCTTCACTCCAAGTTCTGTACTCCTTACCACTCATTTAATCTCCAAGACCTTTGTTCTGCTTTTACTTTTGCAACTTACGCACAAGCAAACAAGTCAGGAAAGCCATGGAATAAAAATGTCCTAAAAATATACACTGACTGTAAAAAGCCACATAGAAACGTCAGTCTTCACAGGAATGTAAGTTCTCACGAGCTAATTTCTTCCTTTTTTCTTTCAACTTCAATTTTAATCCAGGTTTTCATTGGCCTGATTTTATATTGGCCATCCTTAACAGATGATTCACCAGGGTAATTTAACTCAAGGCAATGCCCACAAGGAAGCAAGCAGAGGAAGTGGCTTTCAGTGTCTCTTACAAAGTGCCTGGGTTTGCAGTAAGCGCAGTCAGAAATTCAATGAAGTTCACATACTATTAATGTGTTAAAAGGATTTAAAAAGGAAAAGAGGAAGGACAACTGCTCTACCTGTCTGGAAGAGAAAAGTGAGAAGATTGTTGAGGACAAGAGTTAGGTAGGCCTCTGTCTGCTGGAACAGTGAGAAGAGAGGTTTGCCCTGTGCAATCTACAGGCTTACTGGACAGCACAGCATGTTGGTACAAAGAAAAACAGGGTGTCATTATTCACAAGTGCTGATTAACACTTAGCTCTTTATGCATTAACTACATGAATGCTGAATTTACATCTAGAGCTTTCAAAATCCAGAATATGGCACTCTAAAAACAAACAGAACATACAGTTCAAAAAGGCATCAAAGGGGCAGGGTACTGACATATGCTGTCAGCAAACTGGTGAAGCTAATCATATTAAGCTTTATATTCAGTGAGGAAAGTTTCTTCCAGAATGCAATTCAAAACATTTCAATTAAGACCCTGCTCTGATTACATTGCCCCTCAAATACACAGACAGTATATTGAAATTAGACTTCTTATAATAATGTCTTGTGAATATTGCTTCCACTCCAGTAGTCTGCATGGAGGATGTGGGGGCACATGTGCACAGGTGCACACACACACGCAGATTTCATTGGAATTATAATGCAGTGCACATCAGGCAAAAAATTGTCTCCTTCTGACAGTGTTCCACAGACACACAAAAGTCAGTCCAAACTGATCTGTTCTGACATCAAAGGCATACACACGCACATAAATATACATACAGGAAAGAATAAGCATATTTCTGTAAGTGTTCTTTTCACACAGTAAATATTACTTGGGTAATATTTAGAGCCTTGGGTGCCATGGCAGGGGGCACTGGAACTGGATGATCTTAAGGTCCTTTCCAACCCTAACTAGTCTACGATTCTATGATTACATGTCTATTTAACTGTGCAATCCAATAAATTAGCTTTGAAAGGGACACAAAAAGTTCATATTAAGTAAACCTTATTTTTATACATCAACTCCAATCTTGAAAGCTCTTAAAAGGATTACACCCGAAGTACTATACATTTATATATACAGACATTCACTGAAGTCCTTACAAGGTGTGTGCATCAGGCAAAGATTCAGATTTCACACAATATTCATCCTCTCTATACCATTTCTATACAAACAGCAACATTAACAGATAGAAACATTCTTCAGAATTTATGGGCCTGCATTTGTACATATGCATTTGTTGACCCAAGGACAAAGCTAACCCGAAGTTTTTGAACACTACCTGATTTCAAATATAGAAAGCATTCATCTAGTAGTTGACATTGACCATGTTTGATACCAATACTTTTAGTAAGACTTCATATAGCACTAGCCTGTAAGACTTTAATGGAAAGAGGAAGATTATTTAGAACTGTACTAACAGAAAAAGTACCTTTGAAGAGGTGACCATTCTCCATCTGAATGAGGGTAAGATGAAGACTGAGAAAACACAGAAGCTGCAGGAGCCTTCATGTCAGATACATCATCAACACACACATCTGGAACAGGGATCCTAGGTATAGGGAAAGACATGACATTTAAAAAAACATACTTAATAACTGATCTGTTATATACTTCAGACAACAAAAACCCCCCACTGTAGAGAGGAATTAGTATAACCTGAACCAAAAGGATATAGAGAAATATTATCTGACTGACACCTTTTAGTTCATAGCATGATGGAGGATTGTTCTTATGTTTTCTATGTAATTTTTGTTATTTTGTTCCCAATGGCTTTCTAACCTAAAGCTTTTTCTTACAGACACATGTTCATCAGCCATGTGTACCTACTTAAATAGAAATTATTGTTGGAAGGCATGGAATGGAACATTAACCCAGCATCAGGTTTCCATTACATATCTCAGTTCCGCTGTTATACCGTGAATTTTCCAATGGTTCCTTTTCCTCCTCTGAGCTAATCTCTATGGGAAACATGTCTTCATCTTCTGATGTGTCTCCATTGTCTTCTCTTTTTAAGCTGTCTATTTTATGGGTAGACTTTCTCCTCTTCTTCCTCCTTTTTTTCACAGAGCTACAGACTGGAGATGTTTCAGTAGAAAGCTGGGATCCATGGGCTTGGGGTGGTACTTGTGAGGATGCACTGGTGTCCAGGTTTCTTATCCTGTCTATGGAGTTCCTCTTCAGCTGAGCTTCCATTAAAGCAGTTCCCTCAGACATAATGGGAGATGTGGAGAGATGATGAGGAATTATCTCCTGAGGAAGAAAAAATCCAGGCAATGCAATATGTTAGTTCCTCCACCAGTCATAAATCTGATTCTAAAATCTATTCACAATTGCCAAAATCTCAGTGATTTATTCCTCAGAAAAGTAGCAAAGATTAGACACCTGGATGCTCAATATGATCCTATAGCATATGGAAATTGTTCCACAGATGCAGCACCTCCTTAGACAAGCCAGGAACAATACTTGTAATAAAAAGGATCCTCTGAGCATCTCATATTGGCCACATTATGGCATGAATCTCTATTCACTTGATGCTACATACAGAGCAGAAACAAAATCCTAATTTATAACCTGAACATTTTGTAAATGCTAATTCTTCACAACTCAGATAACTCAGGTAACAGTCAGCAATCAGTAACTCTGAAGTCAGAAGTTTATAACTGGGTCACACTCTTAATCATATATATACATCTCTAGACACTCAAGCAAAATTTCTAGCAATTTTCAGTCACCAAATAACCATTTACCACACAGAGAATTAAACAAAGATATAGAAATTAATACTGCATATGCACACAGCCCACACACTGCCATGCACATAAACTGTTATTTATTTTTCAGTTATGTGATTACCTTCTTTAGATTTTTCCAAATCTCAGCAACCCAAAAAACTGCACAGTATGGAATTTCCACAACAGAAAATTGTCCAGAAACTTTGAAGCTATACTATGAGTAGAAGAGTATTTTTCTACAAAAATTCCTAAATCAAAAGCGACTCTGAAGACCAGGCATTGAATTTTTGACAACTTTAAATGAGTTTTGACTCTTACCTGGTTGTTATCCATCTCCTGCACAAAGAAAGCCTCTCCATTGTCTCCTAGTTTCATGTGCAAGTCTACAGCTTCTCCATTAATTTCTATGTCAACCTGGAAGAAAATAAATATCTCATATGAAATGAAAGTTCTTTTAGATACACAGATCCTGTTCAGCTATCCTACCAGTGTCACTGGGTGTAGGAAACCTTATAATAGCAAAATACTGAGCTTCTCTCTTTCTCTTCTCACCATTTTACAAGGTCATCAAGTGTCAAAACATTTTCCTTACTCATTCAGCTCATTGCTGTCTTGTTCCTCTACTCCGGAAGGTTTATAGTCATTATATAAAGCCCTCAGTCTTTTAAAATGTAAATCTGAATGCTTCATTCGTCACACAAGTCTTTTTGCTTTTTTAATTCAAAGCTTAATTCTGAATTGCATAAAAAGTACTTCCACATGCAAATTCTTAATATGCTGTCTCTTGAATTCATTAAACAGGCTTCTCTTCACACCATGAAAAGCACAAACAAGAAAAATTGTCCTACATTCTCGACACAATTCATGTGTCTGTTTCTTCCATGCATTTATCTCACTGCTATACGCCCCCAACTATTTCCATTTCTTCCCAGGAGGATCTCCTTCTTTGCCCATAACTGTTCTTGCCATCAACTCCATTTTCACTCAAGTTTGTTTGTTTGGGTTTTTGTGAGGCTTAAAAAAGTCTGTATTAATGTTACATTTCAGGACACAGCACATTACTGACACAGCAACATTCTCAATTTTTACCCATCCTAAATATTGGACTTCCTTTGTGATTTATGTAACATTTGAACAACGTTCATGATGACATGAGGATCTTCCCATTGAACAACTCTAACTACATTCTAGACTATACGTAGTTACAAACTGTTTCCCAAAATAATCTGTCATGCATCACTCTCTGGCAGCTTCACATCTGACATCATATTGACAGGTTATTCAGTGTGGTTACATTTATCTTGAGGTCCTTGCTACTTTATCTAGTTTCAACCAACCTCAACATTCTGTTATCTGAAAATACGACTTCATTATTACCCCCCTTTTTATAACTATTATTGAACATGTTAAACGAAGGGGTTTTAATACACAGTCACTAATGAGATCTAGTATAGGGCCAAATCAGCACATTCAAAATTTTGCTTTTTGAAAATCAAACTTACAAATGTCATTCTTGTTTTGTTTTTACAATAGTCAAAGTCTTCCAAATTATGCTATGAAATGGAAAAATCAGTAACAACCATTTTAATTGAACTTTGCCTCAATCTGACCACTTTATAAAGAGTGTCTAAAGAAAACCTTTACTAGCACACCACAGAACATTCAGTAACTTTCATGCCATTACAGATAACCCACAGACAGAACACATCAAAATTCTCCATTTTCTTACCACTTTCTCCCTAGAACGTAGAACTCCCATTTTGCCAAAGCGAACATGGAAAGGAGAACACTGAAGATTTCCATCTGGCTGACATACAACAATTACATCTATACATCCCGACAATGTGGCTGGGTTTAGTCCTTTATAAAGCTCCTTCACAGTTACAAACACTTGACCTGCTAACTGTCCAACGTAATTCATGGTTTGGACCTGCAAGGTAAAAGAATAAGTAAGATTTTAATCCCTACTCCGTATTTTAGAGACATCTGATAGATGGAGATTCCAGCAGTGGGATATTCTCCTGTTTCACAAATTAACAAGTTCACATAGAATCAGGACTTCCCACCTAATTTATTTACAGCTGATGCGTGTTTGTAGAGAGCTATTCAAAGGCAAAAGCAAAAGAGACCTTGCAAGTAAAAGAACTGTAACAGCTTTCAAGAAGTTCATAAAAATCAGTTGCATTCAAAACCACTGTCAGACTTTTAAACTCTGAAGCTCATAATTGCCTTCAATTGTCTCTAAAGAGAAAAGCACTGCTTCCAAAATAACATCTCTTACCATTTATTGTGCCATCAACAACAAATACACTTTTCTTATGTATTTCTATAGGCTTTTAAGAGCAAGGCAAGTGAATGGGTTTTATCAGATCTAATTTTCCACTACACTCAAGTCAAAGACTAGTCTCCCACTTTACAGGGATTTCTCCTCTTAAAAGACTATTATAATGTATACACACAATGATACACATTAAAGGTTTGACAAGCAACCTTCAACCCAGAGCTGCTGAACTTTAGAGTGCTTCCTAATGAAACTTTACTGTTCTTGTTTTTTAAACGAACCTTTTAGTAACAGCAGGTTTATTGAAAATAAGGCACATGCTGACGGTTGAAGTGATTGGCTTTATCTTCTCTGTTCTTTGATTTAATTACCATTTAGTTTCCTGATTCTACTCGGTTAATGCTCATCCTGTTTACGATCCTTTAATACACTGAGCCCCTAGGTGAGACAGCATGCATACTTAGACATACTTGAAAGTTAAAAAGTCTTTTAAGAGCTTTCAACATACGAATGAATTTAAGCAGATACCTTCCCAAATAGTACATATTTTAAGGATTTCAAGTGTTTATTGTTTTCGTTATTTTTCCAATACCTCTTGAAGATTCTAAGATAATGATTTCAGCATTTTGCACTCAGTATAGAGCGTATACCTCACGTACAAGATCTTTGCTAGGCTGCACTACATTACATGTACTACATCAATAAAAGAGACACTTGCAGAGAAGGCAACACTAAAACTCTCATTGATGGTGATGAAAACAGAACTGAGCTCAGAGTCAGAGTCACTGCACTGAGTTGTGTGGCATGTGTTAACCAGCATCATCTGCTACAACAGGGACTGTCTTTCAGCTGAGTTCTCTCATAAACAACAAAAATGCTGTAAATCTGAAATGCTGAAAAAATAGCTCAAATTTTTCACTGTGATTTACACTTAAAACCAAAAAACTATTAAAAAAAACCCATAACAATGAAAGCATTACAGTAAAAAATTCTACAGTTAGGAAATGCTATAATTAAGGCTGGTCTCTTCATGCACAGCTATTCTAATTAATTAATGATCACCTGTGGTTTTTCTTTCTCCAAAAGGATGTACTGAAACTTCGCTTTCATCTCTATTTCTATTGCAATACAGAGGTACCAGAACACAAACAATGCTGCGAGGAAGATTTATTTATGTTCTTTTGAGGTTTATGATAACCATCACTACATTGCCCCTGAAAAGCAATGATGGTTTCCCTATCTGACAACTGGGAAGATGAATCACAAAAAGACTAACTAGGCACTAAGTTTGGAAACCAAAGAAACCTTTTTGAAGCATTTAGCATACAAGATGTTGTTGTGGTTTAACACCAGCTGGTGACTAGGCCTCATACAGCTGCTCACTTGCTCCCCTTCCCCCCAGTGGAATGGGGGAGAGAACTGGAAGGAAGGGTAAAAGTGAGAAAACTCATGGGTAAGGATAAAGACTGTTTACTAGGATAGAAAAGGAACAAATTAGTAATAATGATAAAAGAAAATATACAGAAGAAGTGATGCACAATGCAACTGCTCACCGCTTGCTGACCAATGCCCAGCCTGTTCCGAGAAGCAGCTCCCAGTCAGCTTTCCCCCCCGGTTTATATACTGACCATTACACCATATGGTATGAAACACCCCTTGGGTCAGATGGGGTCAGCTGTCCTGGCTATATCCCCTCCTAAATTCTTGTGCCCTCCTCAGACTTCTAGCCAGCAAGATGTGAGAAGCTGAAAAGTACTTAGTATAAACACTACTTAACAATTAAAAACATCAGTGTGTTATCAACACTACTCTCAGACTAAAGCCAAAAACCAGCACTGTAACAGCTACTAGGCAGAAACCTATCTCTGTTCCATGCAAAACCAGGAACTAATGAACTAATGAAACTAATGAAAGAATAATCCCTAAATACTGTTCGGAGAAGCATTTCTGCACAGCCCTCAATTCAGGCATCTAGAAAGTGCTACCCACTGGAAAGTCAACACATGAAAACTCCATGGCAGAAAGAGCAATTTTATTCAGTTCTCCAGCATTCAACTAGCATTAGCACTTCTGGGCCTCTATTATACTTTAGAAACATGCCTTCCTGAATGCAAATCTAGTGGTAAGCTCTTTCATAGGGAATTGCACTTGAAATGCATGCCACACCCCATGCTGTGTCACAGAACAACAGGTTGGCACAGACTTCTGGAGGCAACCTGGCCCAAAGGGTGGCCAGCTTCAACCAGGTTGCCCATCACCTTGGTCCTGTCAAGTTCTCAATGTCTCCAAGGATGGAGATTTCTCAACCCTCCTGCACTCCTGCTCCTGTATTTGCTTGTGAAAATTTTCTTCCCAACACCTAATCTAAAATTGCCATGTTGCAACTTGTGCCTGTTGCCTCTTGTCCTACCACTGTGTATCTCTCAAATCCCGGCTCTGTTTCCTCCATACCCCATAACAGGTAACTGAATACCCTCAAGACTGAACAAAAAGCCTCCATTCATAAGCCATAAATTCTTAGCCCCCTAATTATCTTGGTGGACATCATCTGAACTCTTCAAAAAGCTGGCACCAAATAGGCACAGACCTAAGTTCAGCAGTAAGCCTGCAGGGCGACAGATGAAAGCAAACTTCTAAAATTATCCTTCTGCTGTGGAAAAATACTTCCGCTTCTAGTGAGGATTTTTCTAACCCAAAGCACAGTAAGACAATACATTTCTCACTGAGCTAAGATTAAGCTGAAAGCTGGCTACAATCAGAATTACACGGTGTAGTTCGCCACAGTTAAATGCTTGGTCTGCTGACGCAACAAAATTTCTAGGTGTGAAACAGCCACAACTTCCTTGATGGGGAAGCAGTTGCTGAGATCATACATACACCCCACTATTCAGGAGAGTTAAGGGCAAACAATACAAACAAAAGCACTCACACTCTTAACAAGTTACACCATCCATCAGATCTTCTAAACTCCTAAACAGAGAATTTTGCAACTACTCTTGCTCACGAGAAATCTCAGCTGCATAGCCTGCCCTGTCTTAGGTCACAAAGATTATTTTTAAACTTGTGAATTAAAAGTTAGACACCATCTTCAGGCTCTGAGGCCAACTGGCACAGCACAGCTTGCTCCCACAGAGTGAAAATCCTTTATCCCTTAAAAAGAAAGTGACATGTTCAAGCTGTCAGCTGGTGATAGACACTCCTTTCAATCTGGGCTGAACCTGGCCTATGCAATAAAATCACTGTGGAATTAAAAGACAGACTAGAAGACTAATCACATATCTAATCATATGACTAATCACGGAGGTCAAGTGAAGTTCCCAACAACTAGAAAAAGGGAAATATAACCCTCACTTTCAGGAAAGGGAACATGGATGACCTGGTGAACTACAGACCAGTCAGTCTCACCTCTGTGCCTGGCAAAATCTTGGAGCAGATTCTCCTGGAAGGCATGCTAAGGCACATGAAAAACAACGAGGTGCTTGGTGACAGCCAGCATGGCTTCACTCAGGGGAAATCCTGCCTGACCAATTTGGTGGCCTTCTATGATGGGGCTACGGAACTGATGGACAGGTGTTCAGTGCCGGGCTGGACAGCGCTTTGGGTGACATGGTTTAGTGTGAGGTGTCCCTGCTCATTGCAGGAGGATTGGAACTAGATGATCTTAAGGTCCTTTCCAACCTTAACTATTCTGTGATTCTATGAGTCTATATACTCCACTTCCTCAGGAAACTAAAGATGGTTGTATATTTCAAATATAGGGAACAAAAGACGCTGTAGTTAAAACAGGGGAGAGTTCACAAACTGGACTCTGACAGATGTAGGCCCTTTATCCTAACTTTTATAAACGCCAACTAAAGCTGAGGTTGTTTGGAGTCTGAGGTTTGTAAGTTTACACTCTGAACCTAAAGTCAGTCCATTCTATGTCAGTACTCCAGGAAACCAACATTCTTCAAACCCCAGAGAGACTGCATGTGGTTTTGCATGTGGCAGCTTTACTCCGGCCACTCCAAGAAGTCTTTCACTTACTAACCAGGCAGCAGCAACTTCAGCAGTAAATATGAGTTTACGTCACAGGTTAAACACTCAGTGCCTGCCCGTTAATTATACTGAATTTAGTAAAAGTCTTGTTCTCACACCATGCTCATGGACATAGCATATAGTATTTTTTGCTGCTGGTAAAATTCAGAACCCTTTTGATCTGAGCTTGCAGCAAACAGGAACAGTCTGTACTGCTCCTGTCAGGATTTTCAAATGGTTTGACTTCTTTTCTTTGCCAGGAGACACTCCACAGCTTTACTTTATGCATCTATAAAGATATTAGAGGTATTTTCTAGTGCAATTTTTAATGTCAAATTAAGTAGCAGCACCTGCCAGGAGCCTCAGAAAATTTCCAACTCCTCTGATTGTTAGAGACAGCAGACATTTTTCAGAATTGATCATCTCATGGAAAAAAATAAATGAAATAATGAATGAAAACTAAATAAATAATAAATAAATAAATAAATAATATAAAAAAAATTTAGTAGCTAAGTGTTCCCACTACTGAACTGATTTATTAACTTAGCAAAGATTGACTTGACAAAGTTAATTCTTTACAGTCCCGCTCTACTGGATGCCACAGTAATATCAAATGCTCTGTCATCTAGATAATCCACATCTTTCATACAGGTACACAGGACTATGTTCTAATTCCAGTGAAAAAGGTGACAATTATACCCTTCATGGCCCATTTTTTTACTGCACAGCTCCCTACTTACCTACAAGATTCCCACAAAGTCTTGGGCAAGTTACTAAGGCTTAGATTTCAGAGGATGTTTCAGTCCCATTGGTTTCAGGCAGGGTCTATCACTGTGGCTACATCTCAAATGCACTGTGCCAAGCTCATCAGAGTAAGACATAGACAAGCACACTCCTTGCATGTTTTCTTCTGGGAAAGGAAACCTGCGCACATGACCTGGAAAGGAATCATAGGCAGCCATGACCCTGATTTGGACAGTTTGTTGAGTGAGAACTCCAGAGCATTCTGCTGAGCAGTATGACTGCAGCTGATCTGTAAATAGGAGGGTGAACTATGCCTAAAACTAAGTATGCTCCATCCCTGGTGGTGTTCAAGGCCAGGTTGGACAGAGCCTTGGGTGACATGGTTTAGTGTGAGGTGTCCCTGCCCACAGCAGGGGAGTTGGAACTAGGTGATCTTAAGGTCCTTTCCAACCCTAACTATTCTATGATTCTATGACCTAATTTTTGCAAGACTTCTCCACAGTCACAGTGGCATGTGACAGACAAATTCCTGCAGGTGATTTGATAATACAGCTGGTCAATCAGGAGACAGGCAGAATTCACTTGTACATCCCAGATCAGAAAGGAACATGCAGCATGTGGGTGGCTCAACACCAGAGTTAAGAGCATTCTGCTTCCTGCCAGCCAAATCTGCAAAAAATACTTTCGGGTTGGGATTATTCTGGGCTTAATTCTATTAGGAACTATTTGACTCCTATTCCAAGTTAGCCAAGGCCAGTGCCAAAAACTGACTTCTTAAAATGGCCAGAGCCATATGGATCAAATGTCAAACTTATCTTCCAAGCTGCCAGTCCCTCCCACAACTCACTCACTCACACTCACTCACAGATAGGGACTTTGACCATGAAATGACTATTCACTTGGTTCTGGTATTGCACTGTCTTTCAAATAGTTGAAACATTACCTGGTCCAACACTTCACAAAGTCCCTGTATTCTGCCTCTTACAGATGGAATATTTTCTTTAGAACAGCTGAAAGCTAAAACTGAAGACTCAAAACCTGCCTGTAATGGATCTTCATGTTCAAACAAACGGAGGACTAGCCTTCAGTCCCACGGTCAAGGTATTGGACTGACACTGAAAAGAGACCAAGACAATTATTTCATAGCCAGCTAGAGTGTACAACTATGGTCCCTCTACCAACCTCCCAACCATATATTTCCAACTCTCCCCAGTCTTGCCCTGGTGTCAGAACTGAAAACTAATACCACTACAGCCATACAAAAATAATTTCCAGCTGGATCAATGGGATGATCTGACCCACCACATACCCACACAACTGCTAGTATCCACTAAAGAGAGAAGCTGAGAAAGAGTCTGTGGTAGGTGGCATCAGGGACACCTCTTTTGGCATTTCAGGCAATCTTGAAATCATAGCTCAAGACTTGTCTCTGACATTCTCAAAGGTGTCCTGGAGAACCCAAGACACATTCCCAAATGTGTCCTTCCATGTTTCCCTTGACCTTCCTGTGCCTTAGGTTCCAAACTGTACAGCACTCTCCTCCTCACAGAGACACTTGGAAGGAATGGACACAGGGGCTGACACCCCTTCGGACCAGTGCTGCATAAACAGCATCAAACTTTACAACAAATTGAAAAGTACAAATTGAAAAGTACAAATTGAAAAGTACAAATTGAAAAGTACAAATTGAAAAGTACAAATTGAAAAGTACAAACTGATGTCTGAAATTGAAAAACATTTGAATTAAGTGGAGAATATATGGTAGATCATGTACTGTGCTGCCCTATGCTACTGTTCTGATGTCAGAGAAAGAACACAAATTACAGTAGAATCACAGCAATAGCTCTACTCTGTGCTGATACCTCATGTGACTTGGCAAACTTGTCTTCACTGGGATCAGAAAGCAAATTTGTTTGTTAAGCTGTAACTTTATATTTTCTGCATTCTCACAGTTTAAAGCAAGCTCTTACTGTATTTCAACTGTTTTTTATATTTGCTGTCTGTTATGTGTGTCCACAGATAAACAAATGTGTGGACCTGCACATCCTCAGGTATGGAAAAGAGCCAAAGAGAAAACTTGCTTATCTCCCTTACAAACAGAACCCACCAAGTCTAGTAAGCAGATATTATCAGGTAGTCCATATTCCACGCTAGTGAATTGGAGCTGTCAGAAAAGCAGAAACCATCTAAAGCAATCAGAAGCTATTTTCATGGCTTTATGCTATGCATAATGATGTTGAGTCTTTCCCAACTTATCTCCTTCACTGTCTCCCCACTTTTTCTTCAGTTCTTTTCATAAAATTAGGTTCATTTTAGAGTAATACAAGTATATCCATCTGACTTCTAACTAGGTTGTGTATGCTAAACATTTGCCTGTACTTGTTTCCTAAAGCAGCAGACACATTGAAAAAGCCACTCAGAAAATAAAATAAATCACTCCAAAACATCCTCCAGACCATTAAACAAAACAGAGGTCAACAGATCTGTTGAGGTCAAAGACTGCATCTGCAACATCAATGCTGAGATCCTGTTAGTACAGGCCACTACACAATTCCTTTTTTTGACAGATATAACACAAATATTGTACAGTTTTGTCTTCTCCCCTCTCCACAAGATAAAATCTCTTTTACTTTCTCTTCTTGAAGGTACAGGAGATAGTCTAATCAAAATAAAAACTAACAGATGTTTAAGGGAATCCCACAGAAGAAACCCAAATGACCTAAAAGCTTAGTTTTGCTTTGAGCAATTGCCCTACTCTCAGCCAGGCTCTGCTACGCCATTATTCTATCTCAGATAAAGTATGAGCGAAGCAGTGGTACTCATGCAGCAATTTGCATCAGCAGTTGTCAGCCAAAGGGAGGCAAAGTACCACCTCTAAAAACAGCGCTCGGAGAGTCACTGGACTTCACCATCTCACACAGTTCGGCAGGCGAAGGGACACCGCACCGACACTCCCCGCAGCTACCCAGCGCTCGGTACCTCCCTCGAAAGACAAACCAGGAAAGCATCAGATTTCCTTTTCCTTCCCAACATCGTACACAAAGCACTGTCAACTCCAGACGAACCTGTCAGCTCCAGAGCTCACTCTCACTCCCAAAAGCCAGGCTCCTCGGCAAGGATAAAGCAGGTGCTAGGGACAGGGGCCCGCAGCCCAGCCACTGCCGGCGGGATGCCCAGACCAGAGGGACCCGCTGCCTGCAGCGGCTCAGCGCCCGGCGGGGCAAAACCTGGCCTCCTCCGCTCAGCTCAGCGCCAGGGAGCAATCAGAGCGCGGGAGGGAGGGGCGCCCTCTCCCCGCACGCACCGGCGGCACCCACCTCTGCCGCTCCCCGCTTCCTGCAAGCTCCGCTCGCCGTCGCCTTTGTGCTCACCGCCCGCCTCGGCGACGGGGACTCACCCGGCCGCACGGTGGTGCCGCCCCGGAGGACGGACCGTACCGCCCGGCGGAGCTGGGGGCAGAGGGCGGTCCCTGCCTGCTCCGCCTCCCGCCGGGGTAAGGTGATGGTGGTGAGCAGCGCGGCGGCCGGAGTGGGGTACTGTTATCTCTCTGCCGACAGGTCGGTCTCAGCCTACCGACGGCCGAGGGGGGCGGGCAGCGCCGCCGCCTCCCCGCGCACCACCGGGGCCGGCTGCCGGTTGGGCCCCGCGCGGCGGCGGTTGGTCGGCGGGGGCCTGACGGCGCGGCACCGCTGAGTCAGCGCGGGAGGCGGTGCGCTGAGCTGAGGCGAGCCGAGAGCCGCGGCCCTGTCGTTTCGCGGGGCAGCGGCGCCTCTGACGGGGTCCCCTCAGGGACCGGCGGGGCCATTGCGCTGGCCGGTGCTGTGCCTTGGCCGACGGGCAGGTCTGGCTGTTCCGCGTGGTCTCTTTGTTTATTTAAACCATTACTTCACGCTTGAAATGATGATCACAGAAGACATTTTTATCAGCTTATTTCAGTCTGTGTCAAAGAAGGCATCTTCACTCAGGTTTGTAATGGGAAAACCGAAGAGCAGCGAAGGGAATTGTTCAGCCCAGACTCATGGGCAAGGTCCTCCGGGAGCACCAACGGAAGCTGGGGTTCTCCAACCGCAGCACTCACAGCCACAGGAGCCACTTCCTTTGCTATGATGTGTTTTATCGATGTGATTTAAAGCAATAAAATAAAGTTTTTCCACCAGATAGTGGTTCCCTTCCATTTAATCATATTGTAACCTCCGTTTGCACTGAGCACCTTGTACAACTCAATAAGGAAGTGGATGTCTGTGGTAAAAATTAATAGATAAAGGAGTCTTCCAGGCTTTTCCAAGTCTGCTTACAGAAGGCAGGAGAAGACTGTGTGAAATGCAAAACAAATGAGCAGGAAACAGAGTAACACTTTTTAAAAGAGGACCAAGGACATGCAGGGAAAGGGATCGAAGTTCATTATCTGAAGAAGAGCCTGCTAACTGTGGGCTTGAAAACAAGTTTTTCAGAGCTAGACTTCATGCATGTACACATTCTAGTTCCCAAAAGGTAGAGCTAGCTGAAACCTGGGAAGAGTTCCTTGTTGAGCAATAAGTACTTAAGCCTTCTGTTTTCAGTTAACTTTCCAGTTACAGTGTAAAACAATCTCTCTTGTTAGGCTCTTCATTAGGGACTGTAGGGATAGGACAAGGGTTAAAACTTAAACAGGGTAAGTTTCGATTAGATATAAGGAAGAAGTTATTTTCCTGAGGCACTGGAATGGGTTGCCCAAGGAGTTTGTGAATGCTCCATCCCTGGCGGTGTTCAAGGCCAGGTTGGACAGAGCCTTGGGTGGCATGGTTTGGTGTGAGTTGTCCCTGCTTATGGCAGGGGGGCTGGAACTAGATGATCTTAAGGTCCTTTAATAATAGTCAACCCTGACTATTCTA
>JBCJKH010013146.1:10218-31703 GCA_039877255.1 Loriculus beryllinus | reverse complement strand
CATAGCAACCATAAGTGTAGTAAATTGTACATATCAGTAATGCACTGTGTTTGAGCACCATGACTCCATCTTCCCCCTGATGGCCTCATTCAGGAAACAGAGACTAGGACCCACATGCAGGTGAAACCTGACCTCCTTTCATATTCTTTCCTTAGTTAACCCTTTATTTAACTCTGCTGAATTGTTCAAGGACAGTATGTACTTCTGTGTCAGTTCCCTCACTCAGGAGCACAATAATGGCACAGCATTTCCAACGGTAGCATGACTCCTCAGCCTTGGGCTGTGCTCTTTCACCACAGTGCTTTGCTGCAGCCATCCAGGCTCCTCTCATCTCTTTTGGATATCTAGCACAGGTCTGTTGACATCATGTCCTGCTGAAAGGGCTGAGCCAAGCGCAGGCAGGTGAAGTAGTTCCTTGTGAGCACCACAGCTTTCTGCCAAACCTGTCTTACAGATTATAATGGTTCAGCAGGATGACCATCCTTCACACCACATTCCAACCAGATTGCATACTGGCAGCCAAGAGAAGCCATGATTCTCCTGTGCTGCAGGGATTCCCTGCTGTTGGGGAAAACAAGCAGCAAGAGAGAGAACACCACCAGGAAAGGGTGTGGGAAAGACGAGGGAGGGAACTGAGGAAACCAGGGAAGTTTGCAACTTTCTTTGCAAGGACTACCCAAGATAGTATCTGTCTGAGTAAGAGCCAACATCTCTATCTGTGAGTCTCCTTAGGTCCCCTTAACAAATTAGACCAAACAGATCGAATCAAGATAGTTGATGGAGTCTGGGACACAGTCTCCTGCTAAACTCCACATCTAAAATGTTTTGTAGAGCATTGGAACGGGCTGCCTGGAAAACGGTTCAGTCACCATCTCTGGAGGTATTTAAAAGATGTGTTGATGTCGTGCTTAGGGACTGTTTAGGGGTGGATGTGGCAGTGCTAGGTTGACACTTGGACTCAATGATCTTAAGGGTTTTTTCCAATCTGAATGATGCTGTGATTCTATACTAATTTCTCTCCTTTGAACATGAAGGAAATTAAGGTTTAAGTTCAAACATCGATGCTGACCCTGTACGTGTCTAAGGTATAACTGGGTTAACAGCCACCACTGTTATCTTTACTGAATAATGTTAAGCAAGATTACTGCTTAATTATGAGTGACAAAGCCTGTTTATGTCAGGTTTGTCAATAACTATAATTGTTAAGCTTTCATTTAACTTCTGTAGGTATACTGCCATTCTCTCCTCCTCACCCCTGGCCCAATATAAGTTTGAGGGAGCCTCAAGTTTGCTCCAATTCAATTAGTTTGCTGTCGGGAGACAAGTGAAGTCTTTATTCTTAACTCTGCCCCTGTGCCTACAGTTCCTGCAATGCCTGCCTGCTGGTCACCCTGGACTCTTTGCTATGACAAGCTTTCGTGCCCCATGAAGGCTGCTTTGACTTCAGCCAAGATCTCTCTGGGAGCACTGACTGTAGGCAGCTGGAAGCACACCAAACTCTGCTATGAGTCTTCAAGCTCTCCTTTGTACCATACTTTCATGGATAGCCAACCAAAGTAATTTATATAGAAAAATAGCTTGTGCATGTGTATGTATATATATGTAATGTATATGTATATACATGTATGTATATATGTGTGTATAATGCATTTAAATACACACATGGGCACACATACACAATGAAATCCAACTACCCTGATTTATCTCCTAGGTACTGCCTAAAGATGCAGCTATTTAACGCAAACAGGAACTCTAAAAGCAGGAGGCTAGCACTGTATGTTAACCTCAGTGTTCTGCAGATACATTCCACCACCATTGTAGGTACAGATCCATTAGGCTACACCTTTGCTCCAGTAACATTTATGCAATGTTCCAAATTTTAATTGATCGGGATGGCAGTCCACATACATTGAAAGTGGGCCACTATGGAGTGAACTGCTGCTTTTTGCAGGCAGACCTTTAGACAAGACACTGTGAAACATCAAGAAGCTCTGAGATCTTGTTCTAGAAATCCTTTTATGCAAAAAGAATCCAGTCTACTCCAATATACTTTGTCATCAAATACTAATTCAAGTTTTCTTCTGTCCCAGTTTATTGGGGTTTACTCTCTGTCAGTGTTTCTCCCAGAGTAGAGGAATTCTCTGGTGGCATTAATATTCCCATTCAGAGGTTTCCAGTGTACAAAATGCTTCTTCTACCTTCTGTACGTGAATGTCACGGATAACAACGCCATTGAAGCTCTAGTCTTGATTGATGCTGGCAATATACTATATTCTTAAGATTTTCCTAAACAAAGTTAGGTTTCATTGGGTATGGCAACAGCCTGAAGTGAATTAAAATATTTGGTACAGGCAGACCTGTAGCAACTAATGATTTCAGCCTCTATTTTAAATCTAAAAGAAATATAAGCATTTTTGAAAGTAAGAAAATACATAGCTAAAATACCTTGGAAAACCCAGCTCTGCCCCTCTAGCAACAGTAATCCAACTTCCTTCCTCCTGGCAGAGCTTCTCTGAGACATATGTTCTTTGAGCCGACACACAATGTGTTGCCATTAAGGAAAGACCAAGGAGAGGTGGAAAAATCAAACCTTCTTCTGTGGAGAGTATCATTGCTGCTTATGTGGTTTTTTTCAAGTTTAATTAAAATATCTAGGAGGACTGACTGTAGCTTTGGAGATTATGGCAACGTGCATGCATAGTGGTGAGTTATCTTCTCTTTGTTTGACAAGGTGTATATTACAGTTAAAGAAGCTCTTAGTGAGGAAAGATACATCAGTACACTGCCATGAAAAGTTTCAGTGGGCTGGCATTTTTTGACAGCAATATGAAAGACTTCATGTAAAAAAAATCGTAACCAGCTCCAGTGAGGGTATCTGTTCTATTGTCCTGGCACAGTGAGCGTCCTCTGTAGCTTAGCTTTTGCCCTTCAATATGTTGCTTTCAGAAAGGCTTGAAAAAGCTTCCTGTAGCTATTGCTGCTATCTCCCACTAAGCTAAAGCACTGCCTGGCATTACTTCTCTTCCTCAAAGTTAATGTTGAGGAAGTCAACAATAAGATGAAAAGGCAATCTTAAGCCGGGTCAAAGAACCATTGTTTGCTAGGAAGGGAGCTGAGGGAGCAGCTCCACTCATGGTTTGCACCTCTGTGGTTGAATCAGAGAGAAGCACATTTTCTTCCCTCTCTCCCTCCTCCTACACCCTTAAATAATAATGCAGGAAAGCATCTGGAATAAGTAGTTCATTCTTTCACAGAAACGTGTGTCTTTAGTTTTCTTACTTAAATGCAGGAACTCTATTAGGTGGAAAAAATCAGCTTTGGATCGTATGAATTAAATAGCTGTAAGGAGAATCATAAAAACATGAATCCTAAAGGCTCAAACATCAGAAGGCAATTAAAACTTGAGGCTTTGCACACACTGAGTAAAAGAGCGGCTATACAAAAATAACTTTGAGGAGGATACTTTCATGGCAGAGGAGCAGCTAACTCCTACATGCAGCAACACATGCATGCAGCCTACTTTTTTGTCAGGAATGGATTCAAGGGTCCCCAGGGGTCCTGTGTGAAAACTGTCACTCTGCATTCACAGCTTCAGGCGCAAGAAAATCCACTGCAATGTGTGCTTATTCCTTCAGAGGAGCCTGGGAAACCCAGCCTGGACTTTGTTCCATTCTTCAGCAACCTTCTTACAAATCCATGCCCACCCCACTGCAGGTTTCACTGGGCAGGTGAGTTACTTCTCATCTCCTTCCCTTTTTCCAGCACCACTGGTCTCTGGGGAATAAGGATCCAGGAAATCATCACAATTTCTCCTAAATGCAGAGGTAGATAAACTCGGGTGAGTATCTAGGCCTCCTAATGATATGAAACTGCACTGTCCCAGCCTTTCCCACACAGCTTGAGCATTGCTGGCCTTGGCGGCTAAGCTTCCAGGGTCTCTAAAACACTCTTTTTACAACACAGATATACATAAACACTTCAAATTCGACGTCTGATTTAAGTACTCCTTGAACTCTGTTTAAATCAGGTGCAAAACAAAACATCTCCAGCACCAGTGGCTGTATCAATTAGCAAAGGATGGTATTTTAAGCAGAATTCTCTGTGGGAGGCTCCATTTTCCCGTTAGAAACTTCCTTCTCCTTGATTATTTCTCCGTCATCACTGGTGTTTGTAATTCTTCTCATTGCTGAGAACATCATTAATATTATGCACCAGATATGCAATGAAGTGACAAAAAAGGGGTAAACTAGTTCACAGTAGGAAGACAGAAATGTACCAGGCTGTTGGACCAAGCCTGTAAAAAGGATGGTGCCAGGACCTCACAGCTATATATGTGTATATATATTTAATGCAACTGCCTCTTACTAATTTATTTATTCTTTCTCTGAGCCTCAAGTAATGTTACACCACTGGGAGGCTGTGAATGCATCATGTGGGCATAGACTAGGACAAAAAATGAGCCCAGCGTGTTTCCATCCAAAGATGTGAAAAGCTTTGATCATTCATTAGGCAAGAAAGGGCAATATTAAAATCCTTCCTTTAACTAAACTTAACTCAAAAGTGCAGAAACACATTCTGCAGCCTGTCACAAGCCTGATCCTTCTGAGGGCTGTAGTTCAGGCTAACACTGCGGTAACTGTATATACCTATTTCTGAAAGGAAAGTGTTGTTCCCTCAGGGCTTGAGAAGTCAGTCTCCTCTACATTGTGTTTCTCTTTATACTCTGTAAACTTGTTATATTCAGGTTTGCCTATGAAAGCGTTTTTCTGTCTCTGTGTTTGTTATATTTCAGGTGGTTTTGTTAAATGATTCTTTCTGGAGTACCGTGGTACTTGCAGCATAACAAAGAAGCATTTGCTGCTGTGAGAAATTTGGTGTAAAAGCGGATCCTTCTTATCCTTGGGCTGTCCATTTCAGTGTTATTGTGTCTTTCCCCCCCTGCAGTAGGGAACACTGAAATCTTGTGAATACCGTGTTGGGGTTATTTGCTGGAGGAAGACAATTTGGGGATGTGAAGTATCTCTTTACTGTGGCAACTTCTGTAAGCCAAAAGATGACTGACAAAAGATGTGACAGACCGTATTTCTGACTAAAGACAAACATAAATCTTAATAACTGAAAGAGATTTACAGACAAGTATAAAAATATAATGAATCTGATTTGCAGTTTCTCTTTACATCCTCCTAAATAAACTATCTGTAGAGACAAAATATATCGCATACATGAGGTCAGTGAAAACATACAAGAGATTGATGAAGTTCATTTTACTTTGGGATTCCCTGAGAGTTAACATAGATATTACCTTCAGCAAATAGAACGTAAGACATACATCAATCAAAACTGTAACAGCGGTTGGAATAATGTTGTTAGACATGTGAGTGAATATTAATATACAAGCACAAGTATTATCATACTGGCTTCTATATATCTCTCCCAAATACATCTCACCCAGAGGATTGGCTCAGTAAAGAAGCAAGTAGAGGATCCTCATATGAAGATGCAAATAATGCTTTAATAGGTCACTAGAAAATAAGCAGCCTATTGGGAGGTAGCTCACTCAGAATTACTGTATCACTGATGTTCACTCTCCCATTGTTAATCCTGCTGTGTTGTGGTGACCAGATTTTAAGTCCTTTTTCTGGTTATGGACATTACTGATTTGTGATCTGCAACAACAAAACCATAATGTTTTATGCAAATTCTTCTTAATCTAATTCTCCCTCCTCCTTCCCATTGCCAGTGCATGCTGAGCAGTGTGGAGGGCATAGGTGGTGGTTCAACACAGAAATGCAAAGGCTCGGGCCCTCTTGTTCATGGAAGGTTGTGGAGGTCTGAGGGCCACTTGGAGCACATGGGACAGCAGCTGACAAGGAGCTGCCACAGGCCACTGACCATCCACCTCTGGTGGTGTTAATTTTGAATGCCATTATTTCTAATTACCCGTTCTAGCCACCACTCTGCATGCCATCTCCCACCTCACTGGGCAGTGACATCTGCTTGTACAGGTTGCTCAAAGTCTCATCCATCCTGCCCTTGAACACTTCCACGGCTTCTCTGGGCGAACAAGTAAGAGGTTAGTGAGGCATATTTTTTCGTTGGCAAAGTTCTAGCAAGAACCTGATAATATCATGACTACCTAACAGTTTCACCATTTCACATATAAAATGTTTGTTACAACCACTTACATACTACTGAAAATAATCCCGGGGAATGTATGTTTTTCCTGAGTTACCCCTATTTTTAATAACAAGAGGGCATACACTTACTGCTTTCTGCTTCTGTCTTACAGCCATTGCATTAATACCTGCAAAAAGCAAACTGTGGGAAGTAAGAAATCCCAACAGCATGGAAGTGTTCAAGCCAATACCCCACTGCAACTGAGCAGACTCACTCACTTCAAACTGAGTCTATGAGAGCACATCTGGTGCGGAAGTTACAGATGATGATTCAGACGTTGGTGATGTAGCTTACAGTAGCGGGTGTAACAGAAGGGTATAAAGGAACCATGCAGTGCTGTAGATTTACCTTGCTCCTATTAGATACAGCATTAGGGAGCCAAAATTTAATCTTAAAACTCATCTATAAAATGAGTTGGCAACACTTGATTAAAAACATGGCAAGATTTACAAAATGGGACTTCTTCGTCATTCTGTTTGTTCTGCATTTATTGCTAGTTGAATGAAGAAAGCCTAAGGGGATAGCTACATGAAAAAGGCTTGTTTTCTTGAAGGTTAAGTTCATTAAATCAAATTCTGACCTTTTAGAGTTTACACTGGCTGAGCCTTTCTGCTCTCTGGACCTCCAAGCAAAACTGTCAGTCCACAGATCTCACTTCTCTACAAACACTCCCTACCTTCCCGACCATTAAATGCTCCTCCTTGTTCTTAAAGTGTTTGCTGCCATCCATCAAAATGCAAACAACTAAAGGGCATCTATGAAGCAACTGTTAAAGCAACATGGCTTCAGTTCTGGAGGAAATACTTTGCAAAATAAAACCATTTCTGCAAGCACAGGTTTCCCAAATCAGCACACATGTATAGTTATAAGAACATCTGCTCCATTTATACACACACATATAATATATATAAATATGTATGTACACACAGGCACACTTAAGCAGGTAAGACACTTCTGAGCTTGCTGTGCTGGCTGTGCTGTAGCCCTCACATGAATACATCACGTTCCTTTAACTCCAGCTGAAGATGAACAGATTGCTGGATGAATGGAGCCTTTTTATAGCGCCAGTCCATGGGGAAATTCTTCAACAAAAATGCTTTTCTGATCACATTTGCAATTCATACATGCTAGGAACAGGATTCTATTAATTGAACACTGAAAAAAATATCCCAATTATTGCATATATTATTAATGACCTTCATGCCTCTACAATAAGCAAACCAGCAATGTTCAGTACCAATGCACGTTCTGAGAGTTTTCTCACTGCGGTTTCTGTACCACTGCTCTTCAAATAGTTATTTTTTCCTAAGGATTTCTACATTTAGATGACAAATCAAGCTTCTCTAATTGCCAAATTGTATCTGCTCCTTCACCAAGAGACACCTCACAGAGCTTCTGAGTCAGAGTAACCAGGCAACCCTAAGCCTCTAGACTAAGAGGCAAAGAAAAACGTATACTCCTATGGTAGAGGAGAAAAATGATCATTTCAATCTCTATTTAAAGATCTGTCATAATAGATGTAATGTTTGCTGTGACTCAAACGTTTTAAAGGATGATGTAAATCCTCAGCCTCCCAAGATGTGTCAGCCAGAAGCTGAGGGGTTTCTTGCTGTTTTCCCTAATGCTGCTGGGCAAACCAGAGCCCTAGCAAGAGCTGGTCAGGCAGTGCTAGGCCTCTGAGCTTTAGCATGGTAATGCCTTTTGATTCCTGTAAACTGTGTGAAGCCGTACCAGGGAGATACCAAACACCAATCTGTTGTTTTTCCTGGGGAGAAATCCCCTGATGGTCTGGTCAAAGCCAAGCCTTTATAGTGCAAATCCCAATGATGACCTTCTACCACGGGGAGCCGCATAAGCCCAGCTGTGCTTGGAGTCCCTGAAGTTTATCCAGTGACCTGACTATGATCAGCAAATCATATTTATTACAAAAAAACCCACAAACCAAGCGCACCTTACAAATAACTGTTTATGTACGTCTTGATCTTCCGAGGGCTCTGTTTGTCCTTTGCCTTCTGAAAAAGCAAATCTCCTCACAGGTCTCATGTTTGTCACATCTTCTCCTGGGAATATCTCTGTTCTCAGCTTAGTGGGTAACATTTTCCAGAACTATCAAATGCATTGCTCCAGGAACCATTTGCCCTACCCAGTCAAACCAGGCTGAGGAGTAGGAAACACATCTGCTAGCAAGCCCATGCAGACATATCCTGTGGACTGTGAGAAACAACCTTTCCATGGCATTGTATCTGCCCCCAGAAGCATGGTTCCCAGTGTAAAACATGGCAGCTAAAATATAGATAAAACATTGTTAGGCATAATTCCTGTCTAAACTACCATGTGAAAGGGTAGAGGAGAGAAACTGAATGTTAAAAGAGTCAGTGACACCAAAAGAAAAGAAGACATCAGAGGAGAGGGTCATCAGCACTGCTCATGATTCGAGAGGTGGCTAAAATGGGGACTCAGGGCATCTCCTGGGGTGCTCCCGCATCCTGGGGAGTGCTGCCCTGTGTTGTGTTCAGTGTCGAGGAGGGCTGCCATGGTGTCAGCATGGAAAGCAGCAGGCTGAAGGGCCAGATATTCAACGGTGATTCTGTGCTTGTCCCTCTCTCAAAGGTAGGCATGTTCCAACAGCTACACAGTCAAAAGGCTGAAAGTCCACTTTCCACACAAGTAGCAGTTTGGCCTATCAAGACTCTTTTTCCCTTCCCTTTCCTTTTCTTTTCCTTTCTCTTTCCTTTTTCCTCTCCCCTCCTCTCCATTTCCTCTCCTCAGTGCTGTGTCCCCTGGCCCCCAGGAAAACCACCAGTGTTTGTGGCTCTGGCATGGCTGGGACTGCAGTGTGCCTGCACTGGGACAGGACCACTGGGTCAGCCCATTGAAAACATCCACTGCAGACAGTGGAATCTACGGCTCCTTCAGGGAAAAGAAGGCCCACAACAAACCCTGATGCCCATCGCAGATGTCCCCATGCCTCCCACCGTCAGCCTTCCCAAAAGAGCCTCTCTGCACACACACGCACACACACACACACACACACACACACACACACACACACACACAGCCCCTGAGGGTACGGCTCGCTCGCTGTGCGCATCCCCTGCACGGGCACAGCAGCACAACGTTATTGAGCACTGAAAACGGAATTCAGAGGACGTGCCTTAGAAGCTGTGTTTTGTAAAACGCACGGGGAACAGAGGGGCAGAGCTCCATCTGGTGATGCTGCTGCGCCTCTGCCTCACCAAGGCGGGAGAAGGGCACTGCTGTACTCTTGATGGAGGCTCTTGGTGCTCATTCCAGTTTCCACTCGTACCTTCTGCTTACGAGAGCCCAAACAGTATTTTAAATGAAGGCGTTTAAAAGGAAAAAAGCCACAAGCCTTACACTGGTGCGTATCGAAACATTTTTAGCATGACATCAATCTAACTGTTCACAATAGTTTTAGCAATACAAAATCCTATTTAGCAACTAAATAACGCTTCCTTTTTTTTTTTGTAGGTCGTAGTACAGTTCAAGACTTACTTAAAAAATCAAAAAGGTCTTTCAGTGCCAATTCAATGCTTAATTAGGCACTCACCCAAATGCAGACTTCCCCAAACTATACAATCAGAGTAGGGAATCTCAAGTGCTTCATTTGCAAGTGTCCTAAGCATCTGACATTTCTTAGTGAAATCTTCTGGATTTCTATGATACTGAGTGCTCATAAAGGCAGCTGAGTCAGATCAGTAGGTATTTGTGACAACACAATTTCCTTATCTATAATTAACTGCAATGGAAAAAGTTCCCCCAAGTGGTTTCTGAGCCCATTGCAACATTAAATAAAAGATGTGGGTGGCTCTGGAAGGAAAAATGCCTTTGTTTATATCTTAAAATAATAGAAGAGAGGTGCAAGGTAAGTGAGTGACTATATAAAGATGCTATGCACTATCTATACCTCTCCTCTTTATTGCCCAGCTTCATATTTCCAGGTAGCATTTTGGTAATCAGAATAGAAGGAACTGCCCGTGCTTCTTAAAACCTCTGTTTTGGGAGATGAGCATGCAAAGAAACCACACTGCTCCAGGAGGCTGCCCTTGGCCCTGGCTGCAGAGGGTAAACATGGGCATTGAGAGCTGAGCATTCAGCCCCAGTGCAGAGAGGCACTTCATCTGAGCAGGCTGAGCAGGCATGGGACGGGAAGAGCAAATCTCCACTGCATGCTTCTGGGTTTGTAGACATTGAAGAGCAAAAGATAAAGAACGGGACAAAAAGTGAAGGCGAGGGCTTAAAAGACTCTTAGTAACTTCAGCGTGCTTTGATGAAGGTGCTGCCTGCTGCTGCTTCAGCTCCTGTGAGCAATCCTGTGGGCAATCCTGTGGGCTTCCTGGGCCCTGCATCTGTGCAAGGAATGTGAGGAGTGAGGGAACTTATCACAGAGAACAAAACAGCAGCATCTACAGCACATGTTCCAGTGCTTTTTGAGTCCCTGCAAGTATAGCAAAAATGTTTGACATCCTTTATAAGGTGTCTGCAAACAGACATACAGTCACATCGGTTGTAGGAAGTGGGAGGAAGGGACAATTTAACCATATCTGTCTAAGGCATCGTCTTCCCAAACAAGGGCAGATGCAGAGACAAAAGGAAAAGTATCCATCTGAGCATCACATGCAGCTCTGTGGGTTTCCTCATAGAAGCAAAATCTGGCCTTTGACAAAACACACAGGATGAAGGAATGAAAAGTAGAGCAGAAACTGCAGAGATGTCCCACCTGGAACACATCAGCTCCTCATTACTTCAGTACAAGGTATCCTCTTACATCCAGAAGGCATTTAGCCTACAAGTTAGTGAGTGCAGATGTGGGAATGAAACTGGAGGATTTAATTTTCAACAAACAGCCAAACTTACGATGCCAAGTTGCCAATAGCTGTGAGGTGCCAGACCTTGCAGCTGCCCACGTAACCTCAGATGGTGCAGATGGGCACATGCTACTCATGCAACGGGGATGGAAGATGGGCAGGAGACAAAATACAAGTTGCAAATGTAAAATGTCCCCTGAATAAGTGAGAGTTCCCAGAGTCCTAGAAAACCCTCAGCCCTATTTTTGAGAGCAGCCAAGGAGGAAAAATGACTATTCAGGAATCAACAGTGGGAGAGCAGTGACTAACTCGGGCAATGCCACGTGCCACAGAGTAGGTACTGTAGAGTTATTCTTTCCCCACACTACAAAAGCATAAAAACCAGTGTTTAAGATGACCATTGTATCTAACAGCTGCTATTTGAGGAGAGAGTAAACAGCCTGAAAAGGTGATGACCAAAAAGAGATATGCTAGAAATTCTTTAAAATGAGTTTCCACAAAGCAAGCAGTTACTCAACAAGGCTCCCCATGCAAGAGCTGGGAGTTACCCTCAAAACTGTGCACAGAGGACTTTAATCAAAATGAAAGCTTTTAAAGTATTGTATTTCCTTGTTGTGGGAAAGACAGCTCAGGCAAGCAGAGGAGCATCCTTTGCTCCTTCCCACAGCCAAAGCCCTCAGAGCCACATACATTTTCTTCACATTTGAAATTCAACCTGTGGAGTTGGTGCTGTGCCTTCCACAGTGGCTGCCGTTTCTCATAGCTATTGCATCCTCTTTCCATATTAGCTTTAAAAACTGCACTTATATGAAATCAGTAAAATGAGAATATTTTTGGTGCTATATAAGATGCAGATGGGCAGGTTTGGACAGCAGAGGTGGCCCTGGCACAGCCACAGGGATGCTGCCTCCTGGGCCATGCACAAGGAGCAACTGAGAAGCATGGTGAATGGGGATGGCATGGGAAGTGACAGGGAAGTCCATGACCCTGCAAGTGCACATTTTGGTCCCCTCAGGGATGCAAATGGAGCTGGAGGGGTCAATGAGTTTTCAGATGACTGGGGGAGGATATTGGTTTCTACATCAAGGTTTTGTCTTTAAGCATGTTTTGTTGTCAAGGAGCATGAGACATGGGCCTTTGAGCAACCTTCTCTAGCTGAAGGTGACCCTGCCTGTGGCAGGGGGGGTTGGAATCTTGAAGGACCCTTCCAACCGAACACATTCTGTGGTTATATGTGCATTTCCATTATGTTTTGAGAGAGAGATGTAGGTTTAGGGCGAGCACATCCAGGCACCTCTAAAACTGGGTTTCCACAGAAAATTCATGGGGAATATTCACTTTCCTTCAGTCTGCCCTCAAAGAACACTACAAATCTGCTTTGATGTAGAGCAAAATGTTCTCAGCAGATCAATTCTCCTTTCTTGGTGGGATCACTGAAGGAAGACTGTTATTTAATGCTGGCACAGTGAGAACTGTCCTCTGCTGTGAATAAAAAATGTTTATTCCCAGCCAATGCTTGCAGAGAGCTAGTTGCTCTGTGACACTGTCCTAATTTTTAATTTATTCAACTCTACTTACGAGCAGCTCAGTTCCTTTGATTTACTTCATTGTCTGTGGCTTATTGAATAACATACACAGTATGGTTTGTTTCTTTGATGATCCCTAAGTACCTAAGTTATTATGACTAGCAATTAATTGTGCATTATTTTCTATTCCTTCCTCAGAACAGGCTCAAAAAAAGTGTTCTCTTTTTGTAAAACAGGTTTATTAACCAGCAAAACCCACACAGTAGGGGGACGTTTGGAAATCATGTCTATGCAAAGGCTGGTATTTACTCTGGGAACATTTCCATTGATGGCAGGATGGAGACGTGGGGTTGCCCTTGTTCCCTCTCCCACAGGCCAGAGGAGGAAGTAGGAAGGCACAGGTATGTGAAGAGGGGCTGGAGCATACATTCTGCCTCCAAAGGAAATTTGTACCTTTGGGAGATGCCTGGGCCAGACAGAGCCAGCAGGTTCCCTTCTCTGCTCCAAGATGCCATGGGATCCATGGAGACTCTTTATCCAGCATGCAGGTAGTAGCTCTTCATGCAGATCACTGCCTTTCTTCATTGAAACAAATAAGTTCCACTGAAGGACCAATGCTTGGAAAATACCCTTTAGAAGGGAGAAAGATTTGGAGCAGTTTTGCCACAAGAACAGATTTTCAAACAGATTTTTTCTACATATATGTTAAATAACCTGTGTGTCATCATTTACCACTGAAATCGAACTTCTGAATTAAACCACCTTGATTTGTTGAAATGACCCAAAAGGGCATGATGTCAGCCCATTGCCTCCTGGGATGTGTAGTTCTGGTGCACTACGGGGCTGGCTTCTTGGCAGGGCTGCTTGCCATGGGGCACCCACACCCATATCTCTCCCACCAAGAACCACAGTGGCTGAGGCCACTGAGTCATGACTGATTTCTCATTTATTTACAAAGTGTGAACTTTTAGGAACTGGGCATCTGCTGGAGCCTGCTTCCTCCAATGAAAGTGCCTCCCTATGGAACATTCCCCCCCTTCCTGAGCTGTTGTAAACCATGTAATGAAAAAGAGACACCAAAAATATAGTTAAAATTACATTAGCTACTTTCTTATATTTGGAAAAAAGGGATAGAAATGCTCAAGTTGTGTTCATTTCCAGGAAGAAAGGAAAGAAAACACTAAGGGGGGCAAAGGAAGTCACATTCACATGTAATTTAGAAGGCAACATGGTGATAAATTAAATCTATAAACAGGAAAAATATTAAGGTTTGTTCCTCTTTTTCCCATACAGAATGCCTGTCTTCACTCATTTCAGAATAAGACATGCATAAATCCTTCATTTGACTAGAATATAGGTCTTGGGATATTTTATTCAAGGAAACATCTATGAAAAGGAAAGTAACAACATAGCTCAAAAAGACGTTGTTTAACAAATGTCTTCATTACATGGAACTCAGTTCAAGCTGCAGAACCTTATATAAAAAACCTGTGCTTGAGCAGACTTAAAATCAGAGCTTCACTTAGGTTGGAAGGGACCTCCAGAGATCCAGTGTGTGATGGCATGAGGGATGGAGAGAGCAAATGTCATACGCTTGCAGCACAGAAATGGAAATTGCTGTACAGCTCTTGATCTTAATTGTTTCTGTCTTGTTCCTGGCATTCTAATAAGATGTTGCCAAGGCAGATCACAGCATCTTTAAACAAGTTTAAATAAAGGTCTCACTAAGAGACATTCAGCTGAGAAGTTCAGCGAGAGGCCAGAGTAAGAATAACCCAAAATGCATTTCTCATTGTCAGCTTTCACCCTTATAAATTCTGATGCCAAACAAAAATACCTGGAAGAAAGCAGTTTTAAAAGACCACTAAACCTTCAGGTCATAACAGGCACAGAGACAAGCAGTTATGTGACAGGGCAAGCACTGGAAACATGTGACTGCACAGGAATGTGTGAGGTGTTCCCAAAAGCCAGTCTCCATCAGTCCCTGGGAAGTAAAGCCAGTCATGGTCTGAAGCATATGGCAGGTAGCAAATGCTGGCTGGGTGCTGGGTGCAGGTTTCCTCTCTCCTCTGGTACGGGAGAGCATCGCAGGGTGTCCCCCATGAGCAGGAACGTGGATGCCAGGCTCTGCTTTGGCAGCTGCTGCCTCTCCCTGTTCCCCTTTTAGTTTAAGTAAGTTTGCCATTTGAATTGTCTCTGATCTGGAACTAGAGAAAATCATACCCCTACAGTTACATGCCCATCTTCTGCCCCTTCCCAGTTCAGCGGTGAAGAAAAGACAGAAGTCACACAGCAACACATTCTACTTTAAAAGGTGAAGTCTGGACAAATCTGACATGGTTTTGCCATAACAGCTCATGAACTTGCCTCATTCACTCTTGTCATCACAGGTGGATGTCACCCTCGTAAGATGATGGCAAGGAGCTGTGGCAGCACGTTCACCACCTTTCTCCGCAGGGGAATGCTAACTATATCTCCTGCTGCTGTGAATGAAACAGTTTAAATGACAATGTGGGTTCTGGGCCTCAGACCTGCTGCAGCTCTGGGCTCACCACCCCAGGGTGGCACGCAGTCATGGGTCTCCCAGCAGGAATGGGGACCAGTGGGCAGCAGCCTCTTACCTCCTTCCTTCCCTCCCCAGAGCCGCTCCTAAGTAAGGAACTTCATCTGTCACTGGGATGTCATGCATAAAGTACATGCTAAACTACTTCCAGACAGTGTATGACCATCAGAAGACAACAGAATGAGCCCTTCTGCTTGTCTGACCTTGGTAATGCTCCACTCAAATGGCAGAACTGCAATTGGTTTCCATTATGAAGAACTGCAGTGAAGAAAGGGAACCGAGGCAGGCTGCTAGCCTGAGGAAATGCCAGCATGGCCAGAATACAGTTGCCAAGTGAGTGTAAGTGATTCCAGCTGCAAAATACGCTATGGCACCAAACGCTCTACAAACAGCAAGGCTGGATTTCGAAGGGCTGAGCACGGCAGAGAGGGAATCGTCAGGGCTGATGTACTTTGGCTTCAAAAGGGAATTGTGCTAGCTCTTAAGTTGTCATTTAAAGTAGCCCCCAGATACTAAATTCCATCTTAGATATTAAATATTTTCTGTGCTACCAGCAAGATGGAGCTGGCCTAGTTAGGTTTCCTGTAATGCCCAAGACACAAATACAGTCTGATGTGCTTTGCCTCATACAAAAATAATAATAATTAAAAAAGCACCACCTTAAATATTTGCTTTTAGTGTCGATGCATCTCGGTACAAGTGTAAAGTAGGTGACTAAATGTTCTAGGATGTGTGGCATGATGACAGTGTAAATCAGATACTGTAATCACCAATTATGGGTATTCAATATAAGCAATTCAACATGCTGAAATGTGCCAGCTGTGAGCATGGGTGCCTTGCAGCTCTAAAATACATATTTATGGTGCATTTGTGTTTCCTTCTTGTACTATACTCCCAGGTGTATAAGCACTGCGCTTGCTGGCTTCCCTTTCAGTATTCTGATACGATTTACCCATTTACTCTTTGGCTGAAGGTAAACTGCAGCAAACAGGACAGAGTTCTGTCACATTATATATGTGTGTTTGGATTACTGAGCAGGTGAAACTCGTGATAAAATTACAAAGCTCAAAAACCTCCTGTCCTTACACCAGGCAACATTTACCAATATTTAAGCAGCACCTACCTGTCCACTGTATCCAGGGTATTTTGCTTCAAGGCTTATGTATGTCAGAGGAGGAAAACAAAGCCATCAGCAGAGGCTTCCTTCGAATGCTGAATAGACCTAATGGTTGTCTTCAAAAAGACAGAACTTTAGGATAACTAAAAACTGCAAAAGGAGGATAGTTATTAATGGTACAACAAATATTTAGAGCAGACTAGTTAGATACAGGCTAATATTTGCACAAGGTTGTATATGCCAGAACTCAAAACCTCACACTTACATGAAAGTCATAGGGTTTGAGCATTTCAGTCCTTTCTGCAGCATCAATATAGTAATTTGAAAGTTAAGCATTGGAAAATACACATTATGAGAATGAATTTCAAATATTGCAGTTGAGGACTTTTGAAATTATTTTTGGCTAAGCTTTATAAAATACAGCAGAAACCAAAGCATTGAAGATGCCATTTGTCTGCAGCACCTGAGAGTTTAGAACACAAAACATGAAAACAACCTGAAAAACTTGTGAGAGTTGAGAGCGTACAGGTGGGAAACAATATAAACAAGCACATAGAGTTGTACTAACTTTATCAGGCTGAGCAAAGTGTTGTTTTCAAAAGATAAGAAGTTAAAACAAATCGTGCAAAGCAGTTGAAAATCTTTCCTTTTAGGCTGCTGTATCACTCTTGTGTCCTGGAAGTGTAAAACCATACTCTGTGACACAAGTTTCCAGTTCCTGCCACCAGCTCCAGCATCCCATACATCTCCCGGTCAGCCTTTCACTGCCCTCAACCATTTTATTCTTGATAATTTTTCTCATAACTGTCAATTTTTCACACAGAAATTTATTACATGAAAACTTGTGCTGAAATACCAGTTTCCGCTTGAAGAGGCTGGGGGTTCAGTTTGTTCCCATGCTTTGCAGTAGCTTGGTAGCCCCCATGGAGACCTCCCAGGATCATCCACTGCCAAACCAAGTACTTTGTGGAGGCAGTGCTGCCCGGTTAACATGGCATTTCCCTTTGGGAAGCTTCCTTACGGTCAGTGGTGTAAGAAAAAGAGCCCTGTTGGTGTCATTCCACATGGCACACCATCTGCGTATCACTTACATAGACTGATAACGTTAAAAGCGCTGTTATGTGCTTTGAGGCAGGTGGACAGGGAAGAGGAGCTCTCACCCAAGCTTTTGCGTTTGCAAGAGCTAATAGCAGCATATCCCCTTTGTTGTACGCCTGGATAAGGGCGATGTGCTGTTATCTTACTTACACTTTAATTAAAGTCAAAGCCTCAGAAGACTTCAGCTGCAAAGTCTGACCCACTTTTCTTGTAAGAACACTGAAGGGAGTTTGAAACTTTGAAGACTTACTTGCAGTAGGCCTGCCACTCACTTACAGCCGTAGCTTTGTGAGGAAATCTGCCTGCCATTAGATTTTTCCTAGGGGGCATTTACGATACATAAATTGTAAGTGAATACCAGAGGTGGCACACGCAGAGGTAGGTTTCCTTACAGAGCTACAGCTGTTTATGAGTAGAGAGATCACCTATGTGGTCTCTGGTGTGGATGAAACCCAGAGCTCCCAAGGCTGGCTCTCCCATTGGGGGTGGTTTCTGAAGGCACTCAGGCAAATGAGGGGATGGAAAAAACATGTGCTGGGATGAAGAAAACATGAGTTGGGATGTGACTTTGGTGGCACTGCCTGGCCACCCACCTGCTCGTAATGCCCTGTACCACACCAGGTATGGTAGCCTGAATGAGTAAATAGTGAAGCTTGGAATATCCATTCACAACAGCTGAACTAATTTGGGCTTCATAATCTGCTATTCAACATGAGTGAAATGAGTTTGGAGGGATCTGTGTCTTTCAATCGCCTCTCTGAAATGTCTGGGAGAGGTGTTTAGCACTGCTTCCTTAGGACTACCTGTAATGGCATGGACTGTGTGACCTGCCTTTACTATGAGCCTTATGACATGCAGCATACTTCTTCCAGCTCTTGGAGCTGTAGGACATAGGAACATCTCTGCTTTTGCCTAAAAGCTGAGGTGAATAAAAAATCCAAATTAGCTAACTAAAAAGGTGGGAAAAAATTACTACAGTTGTGAAGACATGGAAACATGATGCAAGAGAAGTCTGTAGGTACAGAACTGAAAATTTCCATCATGATTCCATTGTAAAGGGGATAAGTTGGTTCATTTTAATTTGTGTTGATAATGAGGTGGTTTGGCAACTTGGCAGTATTTTCAGGCTTCAAATAGCTGCAATGGGACACTGTTCCAGGAAAGCCTGGGGTGCGGAAGTGGTGCTGGTGAACTCTGTGGTGCAAATGGAGGTGAGGGTTTGCAAAATCAGGCTTTAAAAATGCGCACAATGAAAACAAGTGAGATTTGTCACCCCTACAGGGTCCCTCTAAGTTGTTGCCTTTTCTGTTGTGAATGCTATCTGCCCTGAAGTCTGCTTTCTTTCTATGAGAAACAACTGATTTTTTAACTAACTCTTGCCTTCTCCTTGCTGGCATCTGATCATACTGCTTTTTTACACATCAGCAGCTCTACTGTAGCTAATAGCATTCACTGTGCCTCATGTAGTTTCTGAGCCAGACAAAGGCAATAATTAAAGAGAATACAAAGCATGAAGCCTATTTCTCTTGGCACTGCTATTGAAAATGAGTTACTTTATTTTTTTCCACCTTAGCAGCATTGATTGAAATGTGAAATCATGTTAGTAAGTGGCTTTTTCCTGCCTATTTATTGCGGTTCGTTTGCTCATTCAGGCAGCTGATGGCCTGTATTTAACGCTGTATCTTCTGTTCCTTCATACAGGATCTTCCTTTGGTAAAAGGAGGATATCTACCCTTATAAATAATTCTGAGAACTGAGGTAAAGTAGTGCAGGATGATTAAAAATCTGATAAGCTAATTAAATGCTGCAATCAGATTACTGTGTTCTCCTGGTTGCAGGAGGCCACCATGACTATGACATCTTGACTCTCACACAGCTTGGGCCACAGTTTTCAAATTGCCATCTTTATTTTGTGCTGTGCAGAAGACACAAAGTTCATCTGACACCAGCTAACATGGGGACATGAGAACTTGCCTGCACTAGGTTCACTGCCAGAGGGGAATGAGCTTCTGACAAGGGACAAAGAGCTATATCAGAGGTAGGAATGGGAAAGAAAGTGACTTGCTACCTGAATCCCTTCAGCTAAGGAGAGAGTAGGTCAGATTGCAATAGAGTACTGGCTAGATAAGCCTCTGTGAGGTTCAAGAGGCCCTGAGGACACACACCTGGGTGGCAGGCATCAGCATCAGCTCAGTGCTGCTGCCTGAAGTGAGGACGACCACTTGCCATGTTGTGTCAGCAGCTAACAGCAAAACCTGCACAGAGTTGCTTTCGTGTCCCGCAGCTGGAACTTTAAGTAAAAGCCCTCTGATGTGTTTTCAGATACAGTTATTGGAGCTCTGATGGCTTCCAGAGCTGAGGAGACAGAGCACTAAAAGCACAGGCACTCAAAACGACACTACCCATTTCTGAAGGGATGTGTGACTGTCATACAGCAGTGCTGCCAGCATAAGGGACTGCCTGCATCCACCAAGACTCCAAACCCAGCTTCTGAGAAACTTCAGCTGTGTGAAACAGCAGTGTGTGTTTCAGGGGCCCTACCTGCCCTGGGGCTGCACATCACAACTTCCACTCCAGCATTGCTCTTCTCTGGTTGAGTGCAGAGATGGAGTTGCTAGATACCATAACCTTCTGACACCAGCTGTCACCTTGACTGTGTTAAGCTGAAGATTACGGATTACTGCTAATAATGACTGCACATACAGACACCTGTGATGCAGAGCAGTGAGATGAAGCTGATGTATGGAAGCACCGGGCTCCTGTCTGCACCAGGAGCAGCCACCCCACCAGTGTTGCTAATTCCCATAGCCATAGTTCAGATCCCTACACACCCACTGGAGCTGATGCAGTTGTAACTTTGCCTCACCCCGTACTTGCCGCTCTTACTTTGAGAAAGTTATTTTGCTTTTTTAGCAACTGGTTCCAAGGTGGGCTGCCTTCATTTCCATGATAATTGCTATCAACTGTTTGTGTACTGCTGTATCCAGTTTCTAATGCAGGACCCAATCAGGTTTATGAAAACAAGTGTGTCAGAAAGTACCAGCAACTTATACCAAAGAAATCTCAAGATGATTTCACAAGTCATTATCATCATATGAGGTCAGGGGAAACTGGTTTGTTTAGTGACACATTGATTGACTTAGCAGCTGAGTGACTCACACCAAATTGAAGATTTGTTGCTACACTGAATGTTTAATTGTAAAGATAAGCCGTGCTGTTAGTTCAAAGATAGTGTGTAGGCTGGGATAAGCAGATGCCAAATCGTGAAGACAATTACTGAAGTTTAAATTATAAAGTCTGAATTGAAAGCTGTGATTAAATATGGACTGTTCTTCATTAATCACTATTTAGCTTTTTCCCTCTTTGTTTCATTCTTCCCTTTGACAGAAGCAACCCTATAGAGAGGACCTGAGGCAGAGATAAATACCAGTGTCTGATTTGAATCTTGCTTACATGGATCCTCCATTTCCAACACTTAATTAACACCAGTGAAGCTACTCAGGTGCAAAAGTAATCATAATTTTGGCCTCAGCCATTCTGCCCAAGATGGGATGATAGCATGCAGACCTCTCCTGCCACCTCTGTGCCCTGTGCTTGTCCCAAAAGGCATGTACATGAGCCTCACATAAACTGTCGCATGTAATTACTGATGCTGACTCCTTCCTCACATGCTGTCCCCGGCATAAACAGGAGCACTTCAGCTGAGCATCTGGTGTAAGCACAGGATTGGTGGCAGCAGAGACTGCAGTGGCCTGGATAAATAGGGTGAATGTAGTTGGAGCTCCCCTCCTTGCAGCTGCCTGAGGCTGGCAAGAGAGAGCCTCTTTTCATCTCTAAGCCGTCAGTTTTAAAAGAGGCGCTTCCTGTTTCTTAAGTGGGACCTGGAAGCCTTGTCTCAGTGCTCAGACCTCCTTGGGGAGTTGAAAAGCGAAGAATCAACTATGTGTATTTAATCCCATAATCTTAACTTTTCATCTAGTAAATCCATGAATGCCATAAACCATGGGGGCAGAAAAAGTGTATTTAGTTAAAACTGAAGCTCCTGGCCTCATTCCCCCATTCTCCCCTTCCCCTCCCCCCCCCCCCCCCAGCCAAGAGCCTTGCACCAGCTGTAGCCCGGCACTGCTGCTACAAACACCCTGTGAGGAGCAGCCTCATCTTCCACCACGCATCCC
>JBCJKH010013146.1:0-10127 GCA_039877255.1 Loriculus beryllinus | reverse complement strand
TGGTGCTTTCCCCACGTCTTCACTTTGGGATCTCACAGCAAGGCCATCACCTTGGCATCACGGTGCCTTCATTGCATGAGGCCGCGGTGGTTTCCCCAGCACGTTTGCGGGTGCAGCTGGGCTTGGCCTCTCTCTAGCGCAGGGGGTGAAGGCACAGGGATCCCCGCAGTGAGCTGAGGGGGTGGCTGGCTCCTAGAACAGAAACGGCCAGGACACCCCTGCACCACTCCTTCCTCGGGATTGGAGCTGGTGGCAGGAAGCCTCGCTCGCTGCTCACCAGCAGATGGAGCAGTCTCCAACACCAGGAGGTGCAGAGGGAATAAAAGAGTTAAAACGAGAACACGAGTTATTCCTGCGGCAGAGCCCGGGCGCTCCCCGCTCCCCTGCTTTGAAGGCTCGCTGCTGGCCGCTGCCCTCTCGGGCACAGCAAGTGTGCTCGTTGTGCGCACACGCAGCAGGAATGACTCTGTCTGACAGAAGCAAAGGTAGGAAGTGTGATGCAATGATGCAGCCATTCCCGTCGCCGAAAGCAGTGACGTGCTTCCCGGTGACGCTGCTTCTGCTCGTTGCTGGAGCATGATGTCCAGCCAGGTGCTTCCGTTACACCACTGCCCTTGAGTGACGGCACTGGGATAACCCCTGTGTGTGGAGAAACAATAGCGTGAGATAATCACACCTCCGTGCTTTCCCCAGACCTGCAGCACGTGCCTGTGCGTTTTACTGGGGGAACTGGCAGGATGTATTTGAAGAGGGTAAGCACACAGTGAAAGCTAAGAACAGAAATCATCAGTAAAACAAATCCCAAAGCTGATGGCTGAAATCCTGCAAAATGGGCACCACGAAAGGAATAGGCATGGGTTTGTGATGCTCTCGGCACAGCATTCCGTGGTTCATGCCACGAGACAGTACAACACACTGAGGGGAGCCAAGGTGGTGCTTTAAATCCCTGCACAGCTCTCCTGGCTGTGACCCCAGATCCAAATCTGTACAAGAGAGATGACAGAGCCCTTCATCTACAGAGGGCACCCGAAGCACACCCCCATTGCTTTCATCACATCCCCCATTCAGGACCCAACAGCAATTTCATGCAAGTTACGGAAGAAAGAAACACCCAACATATTATTAACAGAAAGGCAACAGTCATCTTTTCCCATTGCTTTGGGGAAGATTACATAAGTACCCAAGAGTTTACAGAGGTAAAGAAGCAAAGCGATAATTGATTTGATTCAGAAATCATGGCTTTGGGGGACAAACTGCTCACAAAGCAAAGCACAGCACAGCTTTTCCTTCTTCTGAGAGGGAATACAACTGCATCAGGAGAATCATCACTCCCAGGGGAAAAATAGCTCTGCCAAAGCTTCCCCCCACTGCACCTATGGAAGTGCTGTCTGTGCCCAGTTGTTCCCATGGAATAACAATGCTGGCTGCAGGGCTTGTTCTGTCTTGCAAACAGATTAAGCTGCTGCCTCTTAAGCTTATTGGAGATATTGCCCCTCAGCCTTCAGGATTACTTTATCAGCAGCAACCAGATGGAGCCTATCAGGTCTGTGCCAGTCACTCCACACCGGTTGATCCGATGTGGGAGCCAAAAAATTAATTGCTTAGAAATGTAAAAGGACAAGTCTAAAATCATGGGAAAAAAAGATTAAAGGGAAGACGCAGGGGGGGCTGGCAGCTTCTTGCCTGATATCGGTATCAGTGTCAGCACATTTTGGAGAATGACTTATGCAGCATCTGATGCAGTTTGCAAATGCAAAAGAGGTGGAGACCCCAGGGAGCAGATTTTTTTTGGCAAGAAACGCCTGTTTAGCGGCCAGCAGCCATGTTTAATTTGCATGCATTTAACTCATGGAGATAACAGCTACTGCAAAACGCTTTCTGAAAGGATGCCGCACAGCGATGCTCTTGGCTCCCCACTCCCATTCGAGGTGCCATTCCTCCTGAGATGTTCCCGGCTGCTCCCTGTCGCACGGCTCCCGGTGCTCGAGGAGCCGCGAGGAGGAGCTCCCGTCTCGGTGTGAGTTCTCACCCCCCGGCGGGCTGTCCCCGTCTCCAAGCCTCCCTGTGCTAAGGAGCATGAAGGAGCAACGTTGCCCGGCTCCCCGCCTGTGACAGCCTCCAACCGGCCGAGACACGAGCACGAAGCAGGTCAGGTCTCCGTGGCTGTACAGGGACACCTGCCATGGAACAGCTTGGGAAGCAAACACATGTGAGCTTTTTCGGGCAGCATCAGGCTTGCTCTATCTTCTGTAAATCACTAGTCATGCTTTGGATGAGAGGATAAACGGCAACAAATTAAGGAAAAACGCAAATTAAGAAGCATATGGAAAGCCTGTCATTTTTAGCTGTGCATTCTGCCCTGAGAAGCCCCAGACTTGGGGAAGAAGTGAGGGTGTGGGGATGTTACCCAGCTCCCTATACTCACGGGGTCCCATGCAACCACTACAACACTGGAGGAGACAGAGGGCTGTAATCTCACCCTGCCCCACACCTCACAGTATCCCTGTGAGAGCTCTGCAGGCGGCTTAGTTTTACACATGCAATATATATGCAACTCTGCATATTGGGCACACAGGCTGCAGCTGGGCAGGTAGCAGCAGTTTTGGCTTAATGGCAGTTGCCGATTGGCAATGCAACTGTGGGACAAGCAGTGTGCTCTCCACTGCCTGGGTCACCTGGCAAATACAAGCCTACTAATGGCAAAAAAATAAGACCCAAAATATGCAACTACGGTGTCTGTGCACACACCAGGGAGAGGAGTTTCCTTCCTCTGTCTCTGTAAGTACCAGTAGTCAAAAGACCATTAACTCTATCCCAGCTGAAACCAGGACAGCAGGTCATGACAGAGGTTTGTGCTGTGGAGAAATGGGGAAATCACCTGTCACCCCAGAGAAGCCTCATTCCAAGCAGTTACTCTGGAAAGCTGTGCTTTTAGGAATGCCTTATCAATTTGATTCCCTGAAACTAACTGCATGATTCACTGAGCTTATTAAATGGTGGCAGTCATTCCACAATCCTCTATTTACAGATACAGAATTAAAATAGCACTGCTAAAACCAGCCAGGACTGAGGAGTGCTCCTATTCAACTTTCACAGCACACATCGTTTTGGTATCGTTTTAATTAAAATCGGCAGATCTCTTAGGCCAGCCTGCATTCATGACCTTTAACCCCAAAATTGTTAATTCCTTGCTGGAGTAATCAAGCTTTAATTCTCCAGCTTTGCCTCTTCCTTTAGCTCTCTCACGTGAACTGATTCAGGCAACTATCAGAAATTTCTTATTCTGCTGATTAATGTTCAGACTTCCCTGAACTCTTAAGAGGACTGGGATTCTGATACTCTGCTTCTGTACAGAAGTCCACAGCTGAACCTCATTGCCTGGACAATTCATACGGGGTGAGGTCATAGAAGTCTTAAAGAAGTCTATAACAGCGTTCCTTGAAATTTGTATGGGTGAGATGGAGAACAGCTAACAGAGCCAGCCTAGTTTCGTGCAAATAAATGACCTCTTCCTTAGCACTGTACTTCATGTCCTGCTGTAGATAACAAGTTTTGTTGTTCTCAAGATACAAAGTAAGCCTTTGGGAGCTGGAGACAGTGCTGAAACTCGGTTTATGTACCTGTAACCAACAAGAAATAGATTTTTACACCTAGGCTGCAGCATTGATATTGAAATGGGAGCTTTGCTGGACATAGGAGTGACACTGTCCGTAGGTCCAAATTGCCAGATCAGCTCCTGGTGTGTTTGCAACAGGGCCTAACAAAGGCTGTCTTGAACCACCTTCAGTCCCAGGGGAATAGCACATTTCCTGGTGAGCAGTTTGGGGTGGGTCATTCAGCCTCAGATACCTTTTCTGGCATGTTTAGCATTAGGGAAATATGTAGGAAGCTGGCTTAAGGACGGTCAATAATGGAGTGAAGTTATGTAGGGAAGACCTACATGCTGTTTCAAACAATCTATTCTACAGGTGCCTATACTAGGTAAGATGGGTAGGACTCCTGTCTGACTGGTCTACCCTCGGTGGCTGGTCACAAGGCTCCTTCAGTGTCAGTCAGCAGAAATAGGTGCCCATAAGTCTTTACCTACCTGACCTATCTGCTAGAAGCGTTCTTTCTGATAGGATGAATCACATCCCTGGAATTGCCTGTTCCTCTCCACTGACTTTAAAGACAGTTATATGTCTTCATTTGCCTGGCTGAATTCCTCCACCTCAGGCAACTGGTAGGAAAAAAAGCTTTTTCCATTTGTAAGAAAAGGAGTCTGAGTTTCTCACTGCCTCTTAGTACCGGAGGTGCCTCACTTAGGGGCGGCGTCTCTATAATGGTGGAGAGAAGCAGACACCTCTAGGGTAATCCTGATTTACGGGCAGTGCTGCCCACCGACAGTGCCTAGCTGCAGACAGACATCAGCAGATAATGCTGCTCCCGCAGGCGGCAGCTCACTTCTGCACCAGAACACAGCTGCAGTCAGTCCAGCTGTGGTGAATTAAAATACCTCCCAGCAACTGATATGAATAGGAGCAAAACATCAAAATACTACTGAGATGCATTATGGCAGCTGTGCCACACTGTACACCTATCATAGCAGAAAGCAATGCTTTATGGAAAAGATGCCTCTTAGAGTGCCACAAAAGGACCCAGAAACACACTCACTGTAAAATAGGAATCAAAAATGTGAGTGAGAGCCAGGGGGTTGCACAGTCCTTTAATTTCGATGCCTGTGCAGAACAGTTGAGGGGAAGGGAATATAAATACATATATGTATATATATTTACTAAACATTATCTGTCAGAAAGTTGTCAGTAAGACGTCTTTCGTGAGACAACAGTGACATCCAGTGGTACTGTAGGTGTAGCCGAAGAAAGGTAAAGCCTTCCTTGGGACAGGCTCCCTCACGCTGGGACAGGCTGTCAGCGTCCCGGCCCCTTGGAGGAAACTGGCAGGACACAGGCAGCTGCCCACAGCCTGGAGCAGCCCTTCTGTGATGGGTGAATCTGTAAAAGAGAAGAAAGAAAGAAAGAAAGGAAGGAAGGCATTTTTTCAGCCCACGGAATGAGAACACATGCATTTCAAAGACTTCGTATCTTCACATACAGGGCAAAAAACCCAGCCTGTTTTCTGAAAAACAACATCCATGTGTCAATCAAAGTCTATTTCTGCGTAAACAAATCATGATGTAAAAATTATTCCCAGGCATATAATTTCACTTGCTTTAAGACACAATTTAAAATGGCTCCTTTCTTTTATTTTTACCCCATTTTCTGTTTTGCATACTCATTTATGACCTTCTCTAAACTATTTCCCTTGGGCTTTCTCTCTAATTTCTTCCAACCTCCCTTTATTTTTCTACTATTCAGATTAGGATTGGCTCAGTTAAATTTTTTTTCTGCTTCTGACCAGTGCTTTTGAATAAGCTCTCAGAGAGTGTCTGTCTCATTCAGCTGTCATTTTGACTTACTCTATCGTTTTCCATCGATTTTCTTGTAGAAGTTAATTTTAATCCGATTTACAGGGACAGTAATCTGGGTATTTTATTTTAGTTAGATTTAGATTCCCACTCATTTCCTCTCCACTGACAACTGTCTGACTTTCTCCATTTAAATCATTGTACTCACTGTCTCGGCCAGGCTGTTCCCTTTCCGGCTGGGGCTTCCTGGCTCTCTCCTGCTGCTGGCTGGAAAGCAGAGTGAGGGACTGAGTGGCTGGGAGATCAGGTGGCAGGAGGCAGAGCGTTGTAGACAGACACCCTCCCCACCGTGGGTTTCAGATATTTAGTTGTGGTAAGAGCAAGTAGAGGGGATGCAAATCTTTCCTTTGTGCCAGCATCCCCAGCAATCACGGTGGAAAGTCCTGCTGGATGCAGAACCACAGTGCCAGACATGATCAATTCTGCAAGGTCCCAAGGGACATCAGGTCCAGCTTCCCAAGGACTCATGGACAACGATGGGAATTGAGCTCTGCAGTTCTACCACTCCCTGGGTTTGTTGAGGAAGAGTTGCTTGCCAGGGGCACATGTAAAAAGGCATTAACCAGTAATCAAAGCATTTTGAAGCCCTCCCCCTTGCCTTCTGAACACACTATGCACATTCTTGTTACTGCAATAAAATGGTCGAAATTTGTTGCATTTTAATTGCCCATTGTCAGGCATGAAGCTACAGTGAGCTGTGAACTTCTTTCCAGAAACTGGAACTTCTTTCCAGAGTAACTCTAGGAGGTATTTGTAGCTGCATGATGCTCTTCTTTCTTTGGTTTTGTTCTTTTTCTTCTGTCTTATTTTCTTTTCTTGCATGATTCACCCATCCAATTCCTTCTTTGAAATGTAAATGAAAAAGCTATTCCATTAGATCTGTGTAGAAAATCATCAATGCTCTTATCTATAATAGCCTAACCACACATTTGGGGAAAAAACCCACACTGTAATATGAGCACATTTTCCTCTCAGTAATGTACTTCTTTATAATATTTAATTAAAGGAGATAAATAATCTTTACAGTTATTTTCCTATAGATATGTATTTCATTTCTTGTGCAGGAATAGTGGGCAAGCTCTTTAAAATGAATTAAAAGGTAGCTGTGCTTGACAGGAAAGGAACAAAGCTGTGGTATATTCTGCTGCTCATATTGAACACCACCAACACAAACTCAGCTGAATCTATTAGGAAATATTATGTGCTCTTACCCTGCTATACACACATCTTTTGTCCAGTTGCCAACTGGCTTAATCTTTCATCAGCAAATAATTTTCAGTTAATGAGAATCTAATCTAAAGTGCCTTCTCCCTCAGGAGCACACGTTTCCTTTTTGTCCAGCACGAGTTTTTCTATGCAAATTGCAGCAGTTACTGGAGCATGATGAGCCTTATTGCAGGTATTGATTTGTCTTAGGCTGCTGTCTAGACAAGTAGTTACATTCAACCATCACACACAGGCACAGAGGGATCTGCCTTTGTTTTTCAGTGACTACTTGTTTTACTTGTCGGGGCATAGGTAGGCTTGCTCTTGATTAGCTCAGGTGATCGTCTGATGCTGTTTTGCTCCCTATCTTGTGAGGACACAGCAAGCAAAGGCAAGGTGGAGGGTGTAATGGACTGTCACAGTTCACCGATTGCAGAGGTTTATTTTTAGATCAGTACATCAGTCACACTGTTGGGTGATGAGAACTTGCTCTCAGAGGATCTCTAAGAGACTTTTTTGAAGTAGCTCAGTAGTCCTCCCCACCATACCTGCTCTAGGCTTCTCACTCCTGAGAAGGAGGTGAGAGACGGCTGCTTGAGCACTGCAGGAGGAAATGAGGGAGGTACAAGAGGGAGTCTGAAGACAGTGAGGGTAGCACCGAGCCATAAACCTAGCAGGGCTGAAAGTCAGTACAAATATCTTCAAGATACTCTACAATATTCCTATCTTGACATAGATTCACTTCTTGCTATACTCCTTGCACTTGCTTAACATTTACTAAATGAAAAGTCCCCTGAAGGTCTTAGACCCCAAATTTTGTTCTTTAATAACATGTAAAACCCCTTGAACGAAGTTGCACAAACAGCATTCTATTATTGTCTTGCACCTCTGCACTGACTCTTGCTGTGTTACATATCAAATGTGTAAACAGCTTGCTATCAAATTGTTCCACTTCTGAGGAAAATGCTGCCATGATACCCTGAGGACCACTACTGCATGCATACCTAGTCAAAACTTTCCAAGGATCAATTTGCAAACAAAAAGATATTAATTTCCTTCAAATAACTGTGAAAATGATTAATCTTGTTTCTTTACTGCCTCAAATATTATGCTGGGGCTGGGTTTCAGGTGCTTTGAGATCTTTACTGAAGTGCTGCTACATCTGTTCAGTATTTATGTCTTCATTCTTATAAGGGCCATAGTGTTATTTGCACAGTCTCCACTTGGCTTCTTCTCTTAAAGGAGAAAAATAAGCACCACAATCATTATCTTGCCCGGCAAAAGATGAAAGAAGGCTTGCTCTAGAGCAATTTAAAATCATGAGACTGTAGGTTTCTCTTCAACAAGGTATGTTAAAGCAACAATTAAGTTATGCTTTTTCCCCTGTTCACCTCTGGTGGGCTGCTGGTCCTACCTTCACAGACTGTGTGGGACTGTGAGTGAATGAAAAGTAAGCAGGCTGGGAACAGAGCCCCAACCCTCAGGCAATTGCCTCAGGCAATGGACATCCTCAGTCAGGTGTTCTCTGTGGGCTTCATTGGGCTACACGTCTTGTGGGTTACTATGCAGGGAATCACACTCAAAAGAAAATTTATTTCATCGGAGAATCCCTTGTTCTGGTGGGTTCAACACTCTCCTAAATGTGGGAGACACGGTTTGATCCCGCTCAAGCTGATCAAGTCCTGCAGCCCTGGAGAAGCGCCCTAACTAGTGCACAGCCCTCACAAGAGGTCCAGGCAGACCAAACCCCTGGGGAGTGATGGCACCTACCATACTCCTATGGTTATTTATGTTGGTGGAAGTGGCAATCCCCACCCTGTAATGGACTGGAGGACCCCTGTGGTGCTTCAGACCTCCCCAGTTAGTTGGTGCAGATAGCAAGACTTCCACATGAGTGGGCTAGGTCTCTGCCCCCTGCCTATAGCAGCTTTCTCCATAGGTATACAGAAGCTAAGAAAAGCCAGAAATACCTCTCCTAAAATTCTCCAAATTAAACTCCTAAAGTCTATGTTTACCTCACACTTACTTTAGAAACACTGAGCTAGAGCTACCAGATATGTTTCCCCTTCTCTGTCAACACCCATTGGTCTAGTTATGACATTAGGCATAAGTACTTTTGCATTTGCAATCAATTTAAAATTAGCAACTTCAGTTTCTTTCTTCCTTTCTTCCTTTCTTTTCTTCCTTTCTTCCTTTCTTTTCTTCCTTTCTTCCTTTCTTTTCTTCCTTTCTTCCTTTCTTCCTTTCTTCCTTTCTTCCTTTCTTCTTTTCTTCCTTTCTTCCTTTCTTCCTTCCTTTCTTCCTTTCTTCCTTTCTTCCTTTCTTCCTTCCTTTCTTCCTTTCTTCCTTTCTTCCTTTCTTCTTTTCTTTCCTTCTTTCCTTCCTTCTTTTTTTTTTTTTCCAAGTAAATAAAACCCCTGCCAGTTCACAGTTCAACAAAGAATGTTGTTCAGCCCCAAAATTTTTTTCTGTCTTCTTGTGAAAAGTTAGCAACAAGAGACTGAGAGCAATCCATTTTAGGTCACCTCATAATAAGGTGGCTAGTGTGATATCCCAGGGAAAACAAGGAGATGAGCTCAGATGTGCAAGGAATGAAATTTGGATAATTGCAGTCATCGCTGGACTCATGAGTAAGAGAAGAAAGGTTTTATTCCTCCTTTTGAATCTCTGAACTGAGGTCTTCGCTTTGTGGAGAAACCAAAATGTAAAATGTTCTGAAAATACTGAACTACAATAAATTATTTTCCAAATATTTCACTGTTATTTTTAATGCATTATAACTTCAGGTTTTAACTAGGGAATAAATCACCAGATCAAAATATTTCCAGTCAGAAATCCTTAGAGTATGTCTTACTGTTGGCCCATACTGAAAGGGATGACTCACCAAAAGATCAGCCAAAACTGTCCAATGGCTCACAACATCAGAAGGACAAACTAGCTGCAGTGAACTTAAAAAAAAAAAGGTTTTCTTAAATTGGACTACTGGCAATGGTGGAATAAAAATCTAAGTAAGTGCAATATTTATTAATGACTGTGAAACATTCCTGTGATATGGTGTGGTAAAATGCAGCAGAGATACAAAGGAAAATACAGACGGACATAGAAAATGCATAAATGAGTAAAAAAAGTCTATAATTACTTACATTAAAAAAAAAAAAATCTGCACCATAGAACAGGACACTGGAAATTACTGTTAGATTTACTTCAGAACAGTTTTAATTCAGACTAAATGTTTTATGCAGGCGCACCCACAAAGACATTGAGCTTAATGTTGTTCAGCTGCCCCATTAAACATCCTTGCATTACGTGTTCCACCATGTACAAACCTTGAGAACTACTCAATTCTGCATGACAACGCCAGTTGCCTAAAGTATCCCATCTTGCTTCTGAAGGTCTAATTAACCTAGAGAGAGCGTGTGTTTCTGCATACAATCTTGCATTATACACTATAGTG
>JBCJKH010013145.1:0-13151 GCA_039877255.1 Loriculus beryllinus | reverse complement strand
AAGGAAGTTGTGAATGCTCCATCCCTGGCAGTGTTCAAGGCCAGGTTGGACGAAGCCTTGGGTGACATGGTTTAGTGCGAGGTGTCCCTGCCCATGGCAGGGGTTTTGGAACTAGATGATCTTAAGGTCCTTACCAACCCTAACTATTCTATGATTCTATAGCAATACTGAGGCTATTTCCACAACAGTACATGCATCTTTCTTTAACCCAACAGGGTACTCATGATGTGGAAAGCAACTTAATATTCTTTTTGCACAACTGCAGAAGTTAGCATAGCAGCCCTAGAAATAAACTATTTATTCTACAGAACAATTAAGGCTAGATTAAGTCAGGATATAAACAGCTGCAGAAAAGGATATGAGACAGGAAGGTTGTGATAATCCTTTTTAAACCATTAAAACCTTTGCAAAAAAATGATGGAGGGCCAGAAAGGACTACAACTACCAAATCTTAAATGGTGTCTTAGCAAAATAAATTCAAATCAGGATAGCTTCTTTCAGAAATATGCCATTTTACTCCTTTTCTCAAGTTGAAGTTTGGAGGGAGGCTGTCCACAATACAGTTTCTTGAACACAAGCACACATATTTCAAGGGGAAAAGAACCAACTGTGACTGGCAGAGCAAAGCTGCAGAAACAGGACAGGAAACAAGAGAGGCAGCAAGTAAGACTCGATCAGTGTGCAATATCCCAGGCTTCTACTCCCAGTACCTTACAGGTATTCTGTCAAGCACTGTGACAACACTTGATGTTTGCAGCTTGCACCCATAACCTATTAAATCGTGGATTTCAGCCCTGTGTTCTCCTTTGGATAAAACAGATTATTCCCAGTAACATCTTTTCATTTTTCTCTGAATTCTGGGCCTCACCAAACCATGGCTAGAACTACACCAGCAGGACAGTCTGAACTGTTGTACAAGCAGTCCTTTTACTGCTATGCTTCCTAGATGCACAAGGCTGCTCAGCCACACCTCATCCTGCTTCCGTGACATTTATTTCACCTCTTCAAAACGGAACCACTTCAAAAGGAATCAGGCTGCTCATCTACACACACCTTAGTACACAAAGAGGTATTTTACATGCACCGAGATTTTTTCTACAGTGTTTCTCTAACTGACAAGTTACAGATACTATACAAAAGTCATTATTTTATTACATGCTTGTGGCTTTAACGTACTTCATCAGACTAAATGTCCAACAAAAATGCTTTTCTCTTCTCTTTTTTTTTCAGTCACTATCAATTAGGAATTTTGCTACGCAGTATAGGCTGGGTTTTGTTTGTTTTTCAATGTTTGTCATGTACTCTCATACTTACAAGGAACTGATAATTAAACTAAAGCAATGTTAAAATTAAAATGCTACCTACTGCCTAGACCATTCTGCCCAAACAAAACCCCCAGTATATATCAGAATAATTTTATGGCTTGCATATTTTATCAACTCTAACAAGTCTAGTAACAGAAGATGTGAAAGCAGAAGCCAGGTAGGAGCCCACCCACCCTGCTTCTGCAGCACCAGTATAAATTGTGGTAAGGCTATCAATATCTCAGCTATACTATCTCTTCCACAGGTAAAAGGGCAACTGTCAAAAAATGGTATAACTACCAGAATACAGGCAAAAAGCAGATACATGACACACTCTGAAGCATGAGAACCAGTTAAAGAATCAGCAGACAAGTTTCCAGTTAGTTTCTGACACATTATTCTGTTATGTTCTGAAGTTACGGTGCTGCACTGTCTTTTGACAATAAAGATTTTAAATGCTGTGTCAAATTCTAATTTCCCTTCACTTAACAATGATTTTAAACACCCATGTCCCTATCTTATAACTGTATTTTTATTACTCTTCCTCTAAGAAAATGCATTTTTAAAGGCTATTTCAATTTTAAGGTAAAGGGTTTAGCTGTTGATCCAATGAAGCTATCCACATCCAGAAACTCCAAAAATACTAGCACCGTCACAGAGCTTCATGGGGAGTCCTCTCACAGTTACTCTTTATAATATCTGCTTATGCAGTCCTACAGTTAAAAAGGAAACATATAAAGCATTAACAGCCAATTTATATTAACACAAAAATAGGTATTATAGCACACATGTATTATTTTATAAATGCTGTGTGTTATTACGTATTATAGCAGCAGTAAATAAATTAACCTGCTAACACAGAGCATCAAACATTCAAGTCTGTGTTTCTAGATGTTCGGCACACTTGGTACAGATAAGGCCACTCTACACCGGCAGTTAAAAGTAAACTGCGGCATGCCTTCACCCAGCAGCTGCACACTAAGGCAGTAACAAGGAAACAGCAGCACACAGTGGTGTGTATTCCTACCAATAAGACTCAAGTCTCAAAATTAGTGAAAATTTACATTTTGAAGTTACCAAGCTGTGAATCGGTATACTAGTATTTCCTCTCCTCTTCCTCAAAAGTGAGTAAAGCCTCCAAAATTTAACAAAGCACTTAGATTATCGAAAGATTAATCTTCCAACTGCAGTCATATTCAAAACTGAAATTCATTAAAATGTAGTATTTAAGAAACATTTCCTTCAGGTTTTTAATCTCAAAATCAGAGTACCATTACAAAACCTTGTTCATGTTTCCTTCATGCTATTAACACTTCCACACCACTCTCCTGAACAATATTAAAGTATCAAAATATCTAATCAAGGAGACAGCTTTCCAAAAAAAAGGTAACTGTCTTCCTGCATCAAGTATTCTTAACCTACCATGTGATGTTACTAAACCAGACACCACATGAATAAGAACACTAAACTAAGAGACAGAGAGCCTTGAAGAGTTCAGTAATTCAGATGAAAAAAAAGACCAACCTTCAAAAGGAAACTTGATTTCCATTGGTCATTGTTTAGGTAATCATTCAGGAGATCTAAAAACCATCAGAATTCCCCTTTGAAGAGAGAGCTCAAAACCAAACAAATTCAATAACAGCTTTACAAAATCCTTTTTTCCCCAGACTACCACCAATATTAAATAATTAGTAATTCCTCAAGTCAAACAGCCTTTAAAAAAAACCACAGTGCAAAGCTGAAAACTACCTCACCTCAGCACTCAACACTAAAACACCAGTTCAGCAATAAAACTGGGACTTAAGCTAGTTCAAAGCGTCCATGCTCCTCAAAAGTCCTCAATGTTAGCTTAACTTTACCGTCATTAAATGCAGCACTGATAACTACCATAGCTTTTAAAAAAATAAAAAACAATCCTAGACAGCTTTCAAGCCTCACAGATACACAGAATTAGGCAACTAATGAATGGCTGCTTACACAAAGTACCAACGCTATTTATCTGTATTATTAAAAACATTTATTAAGCTTACTACACCCCACCTAGAGAAACCCATGTCAAGAAACCGAGCAACCATTAACCCACCAGGCTTCTCAGGCGCATGAAAGTTCTGACAGAGACAGACACCGTGTTTAATCATGAGCACACTCCAATCTACTCCACTTGTGAGGAAACAGGGATGGTTTTCAGAAAGTCTGGTGCCAAAATCACACCTCAGCTCATCGCAGACTTCCACCCTCCCACACAAAAAGCCACAGGAAACAACACTCCGATGCAAAATCGTAAGCTGGTGCTCCCTTCTTAGAGGTTCTGTTCGGGTGACATTGTAAGCACTCCGGAACATCTATCCTCACACTGACAGGCGAGCGCTCAAGCTACGTTTTTCGAACCCTTTCCCTCCGGGCTCCATGCAGTGCCCCAAGCGGAGAGCTCCGCACCGCCCTCAGCCCAGGCCCACGCCACCCCCCCGGCACCGGCTGTCACCCGGCACCGGCTCCCCGGGGTCGGGCAGCTCCGGACTGTACCGCTGTGCCGAAGCAAATGCAAACACCTTCCCGGAAGGAACGGCCGCTCCCGCAAAGCGCAACTCCAACAGCGGGGCAGCCCTCTCCAAACAACGCACAGGCACCTGCGGGGTTTTTATCTGCGCCGGGAAAAGGCGGGACGCGCGGCTGCTCTCTAAGCGGCACCGCGCCCGGCCGACACACGGATGTCCGAACCGGATCACAAACCTCCGGTAACGCTTCCCCGAGCGCCCCGCTCACACCGAACGAGAGAACATAGCCCACACCGGTTGCGTTGCCAACACAATGCACACAGCGGGGAAGACAAGAAGAAAGCTCCGCTGGGCGGGACCACCCGCCAGGGCCGCCGCCCTCCCGCTCACCCCCACCCCAGGCCGCGGCCCGTCACTCCCCGCTCCACCCGCCGGCCCGCTGCGGACGCCGCCGCCCCTCGTCGGTAGCAGGGCCCGAGGCAGGGGAGGTCGGGGCGGTGGCCCGAGCACCGCGGGCCCCCCGGGGGAGGCCGGGCACCGCCTCACCTTGTGCTCGTGCTCGTCGGCGCGGGCGCGCAGCGGCAGGCACAGGAGGAGCAGCGCGGCTGCCGCGCACAGCTGCAGCCCGCCCGCCGCCATCTCGGGCCTCGGCGTCCGCGCGCACGCAGCAGGCCCCGCCGCGGAGCCGGCCCGCGCCCCGCCGCCAACGCCGACCTGCGACGCCACTTCCGCTCCGCCCGGCCACGTCATCCGGCCGCACGCCGGAAGCGCGGCACCTACGGCGGCCGCCGGGAGCCAAGCCGAGCGCTGGGGTGGTGCCCGCGGGGAGGGCGCAGGTCGGTACCTGCGGGCGGACCGGGGCTGCGGATATAAAGGGAGGGAGACGGCGGGTAGGACCCACCGGCCCCGCACCGTGGGCGTGTTACACACTGAGGTCTCGGTTATCTTTTAATTGATCACATACCGATCAATGAACAGATAAAGTTATTTGAGCGGAACGTGACACGGACTCTTTTCAGGTGCCTTTAACAGTAAATGGTCCCGTTTCCTACAGCACTTGTACATGTGGGAGAAGTCCAGGAACGCCGCAGTGCAAAAAGCCCCGCTGCCCAAGGGCAGGTACCGGGACCGCACAGACGGGGAGGTCTCAGTCAGCTCCGGCTCGGATAGAGCCGGCAGCCTTGTGTGTGAACTTGGAACTAGCTCAGGCTACGAGGCCGAAATGAAAAGCCCAGAGCCAAAAAGCTCATGGCATTAAGTGGTCAATGATACAATTTTTAAACTGAGCAAATGCAAAAACAATTTTCAGAGACTATTGGACACTATTTTTTTAAAAAGGGCTAAACAGTCTTCTCAAATTTTGCACAGAGTAACAAATAGCAGAGAAGACAGGCTCAGTGCCGTTACATGCCATCCATACTTTGTGGAAATGGTGCAAAACCAGATACCCGTTAACCACTAACTAGCATACCCATCCTAACAGCTTTGCCCTTTGTGGTCTTACATGTTCACAGTCTACCTTCCCTGAATATATTCTAACAAGCTCTGTTCTTATATGAAGCATTTTCCAGATAGTATATTCACATTCTCCTGCCTATTTCAGTAGAAGCGTGGTTGCTGTAGAGATGCTTGTCAAAACCCATTCAAAACATGTTTATATGAAAAAACAACCACAAAACAAAAACCCAAAGCAAAAAAATACCTAGTCAGCTGTAATAACACCATATGTTTCTTTCTAGTTGTGTCTCAGTCCAAAACAGAGTAGCTCACCCATGGGAGACAGAGAGAGAAGGCTTCAGCATCTTCAGTTTATTCAGTACTTAAGTCTCTCAGTCAACAACAGAGCCAGCCAGAGCCATCTGCTGCAGTGGGTTTTCTGAAGCAGCTGTACAAAGAGCAAATGCTTTCCTCAGGCCAGCCAGCTGCCACCTGAGTCTGGTGGATGCCCCTGCAGGGGGCCAGGTCATTTACTTTTTACCAGCAATTTTATTAGCTGTTCAGTCCTTGACCTCTAATGTCAGACAGAAACACAGTTCATTCCCACTCTCCCCCCACAAGCATATTCTCGAGTAATCAAGAGTCTGGTTACATACAGTTTTCTTTTCCAGTATCTTCTGAGCTTCAGTGTCAGTGCACTTCTCACCTTAGGTGGAAGCAATACACACCACATGCTCACCAGCACAAATGGAAATTACAGATACAAGGACTGCATACACTGAGCCAGAAAAGGCTTAAGGCAACTAACTGAAACCACACCAACATGGAACACGTTTCAGCAGTTGAAAAGGTGCATCTCAGATGGTCTGCATAAACTTTAAGCATCATGCCTGCATCCCAAATGTTTACCTGTGTTTATCAGGTGAAGCCATTTCAGAGCTATTCCTTTTCCTCCTTCATAGGCTAGTAGTAGAATCTGTGATGGTTGGTCAGTGAAATTCCCAACTGATCCAGGAGAAGGTAGAAAGAAAGATGGGAATGCCAGAGAGTACAGCTCTATCTTCTATTTCCCACCTTTAGGCAATGTGGAAGGGGGCTGAACAGACTGCATTTATAGTATTTCTCAGCCCCACCTGTCCTACCTCACCTCTCCTCCAAACCAGACCCCCATCAGCATTTGGTCAAGTCAGACTAAAGAAGTATCTAAGTTGCAAATGGGAGAGAGACTGAAAGGCTACTTAGGAGCTACTTTTCAGTAATTCAGATATAAGCCATCTCACTGCAGTACTAGCAATAAAAATCAAGTTTACAGCCACATTATTAGGACTGTGCAAAGGCAAATGCTCAGATACAGTTCAGCTAATCTCCTCCCACAGAAGACATTTGGCTATCACATGCAGGGGTGCAGAATTAAAAATTAGGTGGACAAGGCAGGGATCCCTGGGCTACTTCAGTCCAGTGGCTCTGAAAGGAGACCTTCTGTGTGATACACTCTCATATTTTGCACTTCCCTTCCTGCCTTGTTACAATTTTCCCCACATACTACAAGTCTACCTTATATTGTGCCTGGCAGATGTGGAAACAGATAAATTAGTCTTATCACATCCCCACTCCAAGCTTTACAGCACAGCTGCAGCCAGCACTAAGGAAATGGGGAACATCTGAGCAAAACCAGGGAGCTGTGTGCAAGCCAAAGCATATGTGACAGCTGAAGATAATCAAGCTGTTGAATTTCCTCTTTTAGTTTATCTTATCCCTGTTTCCTTCCCTTATCCATGCTACTATTTTCCTAATTTCAGCACCAAAACCTCCTTTCCTGCTTCTAATTTGACTGAATATTGCTGGGAACTTTGTTCCAAGAGCAGCGCAGTAAGGCAGCTCCCACCTCACCATTCTCTTAGCTACTGTGAACAAAATGCAAACTATTGGTGAGCCTGTAGTGTTGGAGTTACTGGAGAAGGTACTGAGGTCCTTTGGAAAAGAGAAAAAAAAGGTCACCTCTGTACCTGTCACTATAGGCCTGCAGCACAACACCTGCATCCCTCTACCATAAAAGGGAGAGGCTATCTGAACTGCATTTGCAGTCATACCCTGAGTTTAATGTGTAGATGATACTTAGCTTATGCCTATCCCCTGAGAGCAGCAGGGGCTTCTCCACCTTCATTCAATGCTGACTGATTCACAGTTGCCATCTGTCACTCCTGCAGCTCTACACATTGACTTTGCTCCCTGCAAGAGGAAGGAGCTACGACTCTTGCTCTCTTACAGATTAAGGAGAGCTTACATGACCAGACAGAAGCTTTACATGTCCTACCTGCACCTAAGGGATCACCTAATACAGATGTATCTATGTCCCTGTCACGGCTGGAAGAAGGCATATGGTTTGAAAACTAAGTACGATGCTTAATTCTCTACCCTGAATCTTATCTTGCAGAATTCCCATCTGCATCACTTGTGGACAAACAGAGCCCTATACTTGGTTCCCAAGTGGCCAGGATCCACACAGAGGACTGTAAGGTCTGGAAGGGATTAAAAAAAAAAGTCCAAAAAACCCCACAACCCAAAAAATTCCTAAAACACCTCACTTCCATCACTCGTGTCCCTTGAGATAAGAAATTAAACTTCATTTCTGCTTTACATGTTTCCTGCATTTGGAACACCACCAAACCAGGAAGTTATGTTTGTAAGTCCTCGGGCAGTAAAAAGGCTGGACATAGCTGTTGCAGATACACATTGCTAAACAGGAAGAGTAGGGCAAGCAGAGTCCAGCCCCAGGGCTGCACACTTCCATAGCAGCAGGCTAACTACGTGCTTGGTATTTGTGAGGTGTGTGCATTTATAATTGGAGACTCACTATATTATTCCAGAGCATGAAGTGAAACGCCTTCATATTGCTTCTACAATGAACACGTATAAGAGATGCCAAACACAGCACTGCTGCCAAGTCATTCCTCTAATTTAAGAGGTCAGTCATGTGGTTTCAAATATCAACATACCCACCCGCTCCCCAAAAAAGCTATAAGTACAGTTTTTTGTGATACAGCAGGTCCCTTACCAGCTCCCTTGGGAAATTTCATGGCAAATGTAGCACAAATAGCACTTTGACAATGTCTGTTGTCTTCAGGGAGGGAAGGAGGAAGTGAAAGGTAGATTTTTTTAATGTATTTTGCATACAACCTTGAATAAAGACAACTTCTCAACCTCCCATGGTTTAATGATTGCCAGAGGGAGATTCCACATCTTCTGAAAGGTCAGTATGTTCGTACCCAAAATGTTATACCAAACAGGAGTACCTTCAGACGTTCCTCCTGTAATGAAGTGTTCTTCAAACAAAGTCTTTGAATAACTAATTTTCTTTACTTTTTCAAGCGTGTTTCAAGGGCTTTGGTAGCAATGCTTATCAGGATTTAGTTTCTAAGAGGACACATGTTCTTTCCTGGTCAAAAAGAAAGTTTGTGTTGGTGCAGGGCTGCCAAGACACACATCAGTATTCTTCTTCCGAACCACGATGCTTTTTCTTGAAGTCCCAAAGCACCAAAATTATTTAAATTAAAAAAAAAAAAAATGTTGTAGAAGACCTAGAAGTCTCAGTGAAAATCATGTGAAAAGTCGTCAGAGCTTTAAAGGGGAGGACAGGGAAAAACACATTTGGCTCCTAGTTATAAATAATTTAAAGACAACCCAAAAATATCTGTGCAAACACATATAAAACCAGAAAAATCTCGTATTCCACAGATGTTGAGAGACTCAGCGACCTCTTGGGGGCACAGGTGGAGGATAAAAGCCTTCGCTGCTTACAGGCCTATAAAAAGACAGAATACAAATGCATTAAAAAAAAAAAAAAGATAGAACAGGGTTCTGGAACAACACATTGCACACAATAACATCATAACTAAGAAAACACTACAAGCAATAGACATACAAGAAAAAAAACATGCTACCATCAATTCAGCAACAAAGCAGATGCCAAGGTACCAGAGCCCTGTTCCTGCACAAGTTATTTCTTCTGCTTTTCAGCTGCAGTAATTCTACTATTACTGGAAAGAGATGCTGTAATACTTGGGTGGAGTAAAACTTTGATAGTATAACAGATATCTCCTGAAAATTACATGAAGAGCAATAGGAAGAGATCAAAAGATCCAAAATCTTTTTTCAAACTAGCTAGAGAGAAATTCCAGTTATATTCTTGCCAAAGCCCCAAACCAACATTCAGAATTTACTGCACCCACACATTACTAATTACTATTTTAATAGTTGGAGAATTTAAAATAGGATCTGTACTTAGATAAACCTCTGGGGCCTGGACTTCATAGACTTGCACTGGTTGGACTGAAGGAATGTTTGTAAGTCACTTAAGTTTGTGGTGGCAAAATCCCTCAACAACTTTTACAAAACCAGTGCAGTTTTTGCTTTGAGGCCAATCATACATGTAAACAAGTATGCTTTGGACAGATTTTGTCAAAACAAAAGAAGTTTAAGGGAATGCCAAACACAAATTCCCTGTGCACTTCACTCTGTATGTTCCAAGAGGATCACCTCAGGAAGATTAGGTACTAAATCTCTGCCAGGGTCAGGATGCTACTCCACCTCAGTCAGTCTTACTGTGGCAAGTATTGTGTGCTTCAATACTGCTGTCCTTGCAGCATGTGAACCACAGTAACAGTACTGCAATTGGCATGTTACTAACCAGGAAACTGATTCCACCAAGGATTCCAGATGAGGAACAAGGATTTTACAATTTCCAACAGCATTTATAGATAATAGACTGGTAAATCTTGCTGAAAGACACATTTGCTTCCTGCCTTGCTTTCTGCCCAAGGCTTCTACATTGATGCATAGAACACTCACGTCTAAGCTGCTTTTTAGCTTTACCTGCTTGCACCTCGAGGAGGCACTCTGGGAGGCCTTTCTGGGAAGCGCAGCCTCTCTGTTTGGTGGGTAACTGGGCTGCGGCTTCTAGTTGTTTCTGCAACTTCGTTGTCCTACAAAATGAGGAAAGAGGTTACAGGTCAGCAAAATTTGGTCCTCGTCAGCTTCACAACAGAAGTGGCTACATTTGCCATTTCTGCAAATGCAATGCTATCCCTGAGCTCCTTTTCTTTTGCATGAAAACAAAGCCATGTACTTAAGAACAGTGGACCAGTATATAGCAGATGTGAGAACCTACCTCACTGTCCCCTTCCATCCCACTGCTGACACTCAGTATGCTCCGAGTGCTGGAGCGGTTACTTGCACTACCTAGAGTAAACAAGATAAAAACAAACTAATTATTAAATCCTGGTGATTTAACTGCAAATCATTAACTCAGGGCTCCTTCTAGTCTTTTGCACGCATCATTTAATGCTTGTGATTAATTTATTTCCACTGTTATTTTTCACATGTTCAGGATCCAAACAATTGCATTTCATACAATGATGACCAGAGGGCCAAATCATTCAGTTTTGCTTTCTTTCTAGCTGATTTCTGCCCTCTCTAGGTCCAGGCTTCTGGTTAAATACTCTCAACCATAACCTAACTGAAAGGAAACAATGCCAATATCAGCTGCCAAGTCAGGTGAATATTTTCACAAGTGTTGCACACCCAACATTGACGTATATTTAAATTATCAGTCTCTGAGCACTGTCACACATTCATTCCTGCAGTAAGTGATTGCTTGTGATGTTATTCTTCCCAATAGCTGTTCACCACCTCCTCTCACAACAATCCTCACTCATTACAGGAATGTTTCCTAGTACACTTCAAGAGCTAAAAATGACAAGTTTGTTCAAACAGCCTGCAGCAACCATTTATGCAAACCCATTTAACTTGCATGGACCCAGACTATGAAATGTTTTTGCAGTCAGACATGCCATTTCTGAAGGGGACAGCAACACACAAACATATCTTACATTGCTATGGCTGGTTTCAGTCACAAATATATAATGTTCTGTAAGGCTGTTCAATACTAGGACACTAATGTTCAGAAACCTATACGTTGAAATGGAGGCTAGAGAGGTTCTCTCATAAGATGCACCTCCTCCCTAACCTTGGTGAAGTAACACATTATGAGTTGGTTCAAACAGCAGCGCTTAAAGTGTGCTAAATATTGTATTAGGGTCCATTCTCACAATCATACCATGGGAAAGAGAGCCAAGCTGCACATAGTGAACTCCTTAGATGCATTAACATTTCTCTCAACTGCTTATATGCAAGTTACTGACTGTCAACTGCCTCTGGCACCTACTTTGGACATGGGCCAGCTCTATCTTGCCAAGAGCCACAAAGGTAGTAACCGCACTCGGACTCAATTTTCCTTTCAGAGGACCAAAATGATCTTAATGATTTCTGCAAGAATTATGCAGTCTGCAATAACAGCAAGAATGCAAGGATTTAATTTGTGCAAATTAAACCTAATAAAAAACAAAGATAATAAAAATGTGCAGACTGTGTAAGTTACTCAAGAGGTCCCACATGAAAAATGCTGTCCTTTATTTGCAACAGTTGAGAAAACTAAAGTAGATATGGGTTCCCAGCCTGCACTATAACTATGCCCTTCAAACCAGAAGAGCACACTGCCTGCTCAGAGTTATGGCAAGGTATTGTCCTTTTTTTCTAAGGCAGCAGCTGCCATATACTTTTAAGAACTGAAGACAGGTAATACACTTTCCCTGAAGAGGCTCAAGGGAATTTTTCACTCAGCTTTCAGGTTCTCCTCCTGCAGAGATGCAGGCGAGAGATGCTCAAACCCCTTGATGTACTTGGAGTTGCTTTTACTGTTTTGAGAACAGCCAGCATGCAACAGAAGGCATGCAGGGTTTGGGGTGGTGAGTCAGCTCTGGGATTCAGTAACAGAAGTCTTGTCCCCTGAGCTTACTCCAGAGTCAGGCTGGGGAAGTGTTTTCCATCCAGCATTCCTGTAGAAAGGGTGGCACTCAGGATTTGCTTACTTGTTGTGCTAGATGTGCTTTCTGTTTTCCAGTCTCCTCGCTTTAACTCATTTTTTGGTGGGAAAACATTTTTCCTGGGTGTGTATTCATATATTCCACATTCTGGTTTCCCCAAAGTATTATGAGAATGTCGAATGGGTACTGTAATTTCCAAATCTGGAAGGGAAAATGAACAGCTCAGAAGGCTCTAGGCAAGTATAGTCCCTGAGAGATGGCTTTCCACCTGAGAACAAAGTTAAACATGATCATGTAAGGGCAATCATACATACGATGTACATTGAATGGATCAAGATTTACTCCACAGATGTGGGCATCCTTTCCTCAGTCTGGAAAATTAACGAGTAAAGCCCTATGTTTTAGCCAACAGACAGATGGATGTGAATATTAAAATATGACAAAACTACAATACACATGGAGACACTTCTGCCTGAAAAGCATATTAATATTGTCAGCTGCTTCATTACCAGAGAATGTCAGAATTAGAGACTGTTACCTGCAGCTTTGTCTTTTTTTTGCTTCTCCATTTGCCTCCTGGTTATGCTGTCTCGTAACCGTTTCAGGTTTTCCTAGAAACATCACAAGATATACTTTTCAGGGCTTTGAATAAAGGAGGATGAGCAGCTTTCTGAAAAAGATAGACTTTTCAGGGCTTTGAATAAAGGAGGATGAGCAGCCAGTATCGTATTTCAGCTAACTTTTCAACCCAGCTGTAACAAAGCCTGCTAGACTTGGCTGAAGTCCAAACCATATCCACAGGTTTTAATTTATTCCCTTCAGAAATCCACGTGTGCCTTTCAGTAGCCCGTTTTTTCCAGTATTCATTGTGTGTGTCTAGGTCAAGTGCACAGATTCACTGGCAGTTGCAGATAAGCAGCACATTTAGTTTAGAACTTCCTCTATTTTCTGTTTCCACTGCTAGACTTGGCTGAAGTCCAAACCATATCCACAGGTTTTAATTTATTCCCTTCAGAAATCCACGTGTGCCTTTC
>JBCJKH010013139.1:0-27566 GCA_039877255.1 Loriculus beryllinus | reverse complement strand
TGGACAGCGCCTTGGGTGACATGGTTTATAGTGAGGTGTCCCTGCCCATGGCAGTGGGGGCTGGAACTAGATGATCTTAAGGTCCTTTCCAGCCCTAACTATTCTATGATTCTTCTTTGTGGAAAAAAATGGAGTTACAGTGTTCAGATTTACATTTTACCGCCACTTGTTTGTTCCCTGTGATTTGGAGGAAAACGTGGAACCTTGTGAAGTGATAGTAATAATAGCATGATGTGGTGAATTAAAAATAAGTGGGGCAAATGTGCTGGGTAGCATACAATTTGTATTAGAGCTGATGCTATTGTTGGACAAAACTGCTCTGGAGTCACACAAGTTGTTACTAAATTTAGAAACAAGAAGTTTCAGGGTAAGGTTTGGGGGAAGGGTTTAGGGAAGCCTGTGTGGAAAGCTTTTGCATAAGACTGTCTTCTTCTGTATTTGTATCTTCATGTCAATCTACTGTTTCTTCTCTCACCTTCAGCTATTCATGCCTGTCTGTATTCTCTCTTTGATGCCAGGAATCTCTGCCTGATTCTATGATTCTTAGTATATCCTGAATGCCAGGCATCTTGCAACTGAATCCCTAATACAGTAGTTTCTTCACCAACTATTCCTTGCCCTCTCTCTCCTCAAATGTTGCAAATGGTTATACAGACATCATCTCTTCAGATCAGATCTGCCCCGTCTTGTCTTGGCCAGGTTTGCAATCTGATTTTCAATATCCTCCACCTTCTCTCAAAAGCTTCCAAGCTTTCCTTTTTGCTATTTTGGGCTCTGTAAAGGCCAGCTCTTCACTTTGCTAGCTACAGAGAGATGTTGACTTTTTCCCCCAGTTAACCTCAGGGAAGACCTGTGATTGTGCCTGTAGCAAGCTGGTAACTTCTCTGCATCCAGGCCTATTCAACTCTGTCTCTTTCTTCCTCTTTCCCACTCACAGCTTTTTCTACTCCCTTCCCATGTGTGTTGCCATTGCATCTTTGTGCCTAGCCTCTACTGCCAGTTCTGTACCCAAGCACAGTTTCCTTCAGCTTGCAATCCTTATCTGACCTGAGGACAATTTTTTTATCCACTCCACACTTTCCTGTGGTGGTATACAAAACAAGTAAATTTATACTGCAGATTAAAGTCTGCTATGTGTAATAGCTGCCTGCAAATGATTACCCTGGAATATAAAATCCAGTTTGTGTTAGAAGGTGGTAAAGAATCAGAGTGGAGATAGTGAAACTTTTTCTTAGGGTGGACATAGAGAATTCTTAATAAAAGTTTTTGTCTAAATATAGCAGAAGTATTTTCACAAGATATACTTGAACTAGAAATGCTTATGATTTCACTGTGAACGCATTCCAGATGTTTTGCTGAGTGCATAAACATGTTGGAACTATGAAAAACATTGCTTTGGTACTGAAGGAAAGATTTATCTACTTCCTCAAGTAACAGTAATGAAGGATGGGCAGTGAAAAAAGCGAAACCAACCAAACAGCAACAAAAACCCCAACCCTTCTTAAAATGAGAAACAAAAGATACACCCTCATCTGACAAAACCTGTGTCACATTTCTGGCTTGCTGTATGTGGCTGTCACTTAGTTGAATTCCAACTAATCTATTCAGGTTTTTTGTCTATCTGGTTTGGGCAACTAAAACTAGTCACATTGACTTGGGTGCATGGCTGTCCTTCAGAAATATCTTTTTTTTTTAGGTACTAATTTTGTGTGCATGACACAAAGTTAATTGAAGTACCAAAAATAAGCCTTTTCTTGCAAGGTTCCACATCACCTGGAGGAGCAGGCTGCTGTCGCATCACACATCCTGTGGCTGAAGCTAGTCTGCACGTTTCCAAACCAGTACTGGTGTGGTGCAGTGGAGCATGAGCTGCAAAATGCTGGCTCACTGAATTGTCATTTAATGCAATTCTGTCTCAGTTAATCCCTTAATAGTAAATATGTGTAGGAAGAAAAGTGCCACTGATGCCACTGAAACATGTCAGTGTTTGCAATTTGAGCAGAACAATAGGTTTTGTTGTAAAATGAGTTGATTACTTCCAGAACAGATTCAATCTTAGAGCAACGGATCAAAATACGAGTTGAATCATTGCAAACCACTGTACTGGGTCTGGTTTCTTCTACCCCCCCCCCTTCACTGCAGGAAACCGTCATTGTAAAACCCAAATTCTTCCTCTTTATTTCAGCAAAAGCTGTAGTAGCTATTTTTAAGTATGCAGACTGAAAAGGCTAAAAAAATCATTTTAGCCATAGCTGAACAAGCCATGATGAAGAAGAGTCTAGAAAAGCAAAGTCAATTTTACTGTTCAGTTAATGTTTCTGACTAGATTATGGACTTTGTTTGGATTTTGCTATTAGTGTGTAAACTGTATTAAACTGGTAAGATTTCTGTTGAGGAAGGTAAAAGAAACAGGGCATGAAGTGAGTTGTCAGCTTACAGCTATCAGCAGACGTAAACCAATTCTGCTCACTGAGAACCATCATTTTGGTGTACCGCTGTAAAAAATAAGAGTACTTTTGACCTAGTGCATAATGCAATTGTGTATCTCAACTAAATTTTATTTTGAAGAAGGAATTTCTAAATGGAAGGCCATGTTTCATTTACTTGTTCATAATAAATTATAATTGAAGTTCTTTTTCCTTGCTCAAAGTGAGAATTATTTACCACTCCTAACTGCTGAGGTTTTGGAGCTTTTATTTCACTCTTTGCCAGATCACAAATCTTGGTTTCTTAAAGCTTCCTTCTTCCTTGTGCCGAAATTTCTTCATCTTGTGCCTAATCTTTCATCTAGTACAGACCTCCCTAACCTTTCTGCAGCTGAGCCTCACTGCTGCACTTTCCTGTTCATTTGAGACCTCTCTGAGACTGCTCTTTCTTCCGTTCCTCCTTGCCCAATCAAAGAGGCTGCCAGAGGTGCAGAGTGTGAGCAAATATGGATACAGACAATCCAAAATGCTGATGTTTCCTGACCATTTGGTGGGTAGGAAAGCCTCCAGTCTATCATTTTGCACACTTTATTGCTGTGTAAAGTGGTTTATTGAATTGGGATGAGTAGAAGAAACACTCGGCTTTTGAAGTCATGGCTCGAGATCACACAATTGCCCTGAAAACACGCTTTTTTTTTCCATACAAGACTGGACAGAGTGCTGAACTGTACAAATGCATGTACAGGTTTTCAGGGCAACGAGAGATGAATATTATTATTTGAATAGAAGTATAGATAAGCTTCTGGTGATGGAATAGCATTAAGTTACGTGTTGTCAGCTTTACTTTCAGGAGAACCAATGGTTTTAGGAAATTACACAATACTGAAGAGTTTGCAGCCTCCTTGGATAAAACAGTTTTCTTAAATTTGAGACTAATCTCTTAATTAACCACCATTCTAGTCTTTCCAGTGTTTGGTGCTGGCTGCATTTTGGGTTGTTATCCCACTGTGGTTTAAAGGTCATGAAACTGTTCATGAAGGTGAGAACACTGAGTGTTCAACGGGGCTTGAATACATGCCCCTTCCCAGCCCCACCTCTGATGTCCATCTTAGTGCCATAGGTGTGTATATTGCTTCACAGTTCTCAAACTAGTTTTGCCTGCTTGTTGTTGTGCCCACTGTTTTGAAGTACATGCTTCAGAGCAAGAGGTTTCATGGATGTCAGTCAACTGTGGAAAGGTTGGTGCCAAGAACTGCTGAAGCTGTTAGGAGACCTAAGTGCAGAAATCCTCAACTAGTAATAAGATTCCTTGACTTGGGAAGGGAGACGTACTGACATACTGACCTTGACCTTTGGAGAATGTTATGAAAATCTGCAACTAGCTTGTGCCAACTGAGACTGGGATGCAAAATAAAGAATTGTAAGTGTAAATATTTATTCATGTGCATGAGGTGTCCTAATTTAATTAGGGAACCCTGAATGTGTTTTCACAGAGGGTTCTTGTAGCCTTCAACCTTTCAAGTACAATGTGATCTGACTAGTCACTAATACCCATACTACTGTTTACAATCATAGTAAAACTTTACAAAATGCCTATGTTTCTGTAGCATTCTTGCTTCTTGTCTATTGATCCAAATGTTTTTTGGAGTTAGTTTTTCTACAGTTACTTATCTATGGTGTCAGCTGATGCTGGGAGGGTTTCAAAGAGGTGTTAGAGGGGCTGAGATGCTGGCATTTACTTGGTTGTACAGGTGTATCCTTTATCCTTAAAAAAGGAATCTTCTGTCCTTTACAGACAGCTCTAAGCTTCCAAGAAATAACGTCCTTATTTACAGAACCAACCTGTCCTTTTCTTTCTTTTACTTAAGCATAAACAGCACCAAATTCTCCAGTAAAACTCCACTACCTCATTGCATTGCAGTGTATAATGTGAACTAATCTATTAACAAAGTTAATACACTTTCATACTGTAAAGACTGATTGATAAAATAAAGAAGAAACCTGACATAACAAGAGTAAATGTGAGCCTTGAGGTAATAGTGCACCTGGTTATGGAAATTTAGGCTATATGAGTAGCAGCTGCAAGGCTTGTCAGCCTTGTGGAAGCTTAAAATCTTGTATGTTGAGCAGCTTAAACTTTGAAGCTGTAGATTGTGAGAAACGTGTACTTAAAGGATTTGGGTTTCTTAGGCTTATAAAAAAAAAAAACCAAACTACTGACATTTCTTACCCCAAAACAGTTTCAAAAGTGGCTGAACACAAAGCAGGTGCACAGTTCCTGCTTGATCTGGGTGAAGTCTGAGGGCAGAGTTTCTTAAGTATGGCTCAGAGCTCCCTGTCCAACCCTGGCATGGGTTTCTTGAGAGACAGTGGTGGAGAGCAGAAGTGTCTTGGCCCGTTGTGCCTGCTCCAGGAGCCTCCCTGGGAGACTAGTGACCACACCAGCACCTGAGACCTGGGAAGAGGGGCATGGGATCTTCCTTGCCTGTCCCAGGGGCAGAAGGACAGGGCTGCCTTCTGCAGGTGCTCTGTTGATGCAAGAGAAGGCAGTGACAACAGCAGCCCCAGGGGTGATGTTGACATGAGATAACTTCATGTTTAATGCACAGTGATGTCTTTGTGGTTTAGGGCTGCTATGAGGAAAAGTACCAACAGCTCAAGACCAGTTATCTAGAGTGTAAATCTCAACACTTGCAGATATAAGGACCAATATGCAGGCTGAAATAACATAAAGCTAGGCAATATTTGTTCAGACATCTGCAGCCTTCATCAAGGGTATGCTGCATATAAACGCAGACAAGACTCTGCTTCTGTCTTCCGGTTATATTTTGCCTTAGTCACTGAATTTACACAAAAGGAAACTTAGTATTTTCTTTCCAGAAAATACTTTATTGAACTAGTCACTAATTTTAGTAATGCATTTAGGCTTGGTAAGGCCAAGTACTTAGGTGGAACAGCAGTAAGTATACTGTATGACATTTGCAGTCTCAAAATGTGGTCAGGCCCTTCTGTAGTTGCAGGAAGAAGAAATGAGCGAAAATAAAATGAATGTGTCCAGTATCTTTTCATTTGCTGCTATCTGGATTCAGCAACTTTGTTATATTTTGCAAAACCCTTTTTCTCTCTTCCCATTTTTTATCCCAGTGCCCCCCAAATCTTGTAATTTCTTGATACAGGTGCTGTCCTGTCACCCAAATGTTGTTCTTACAGCTTTTGTTAGTGTAGCTTATGTTTTCCCTTACAGATACCATGAGACAAAGCAATGCATTTCAGTTCTTATTTTTAAAAAGAATTGCAGAGAGACAGAGTGATTTATTGTATTTGTAGTTATATGAGTTTATGAATTTTGTAGCACAAGGAATTTAGCCCAGTGACTAGATTTGGTCACATAACCACAGGATGCTGAGGCTGGAGAACGCCTCTGGAGACCTTCCAGTCCCAACTCCTGCGCCAGCAGAGTCAGCTGCCGAAGGTTGCCCTGGACAGTGGTTAGTGGGGTTTTGAGTATATTGACTATGTGTGGGAGGTACAATCTGCAAGAACCAACTTTCCCTGCAGCACACAAAATACTTCAGCTTTTCCCAAGCTGCTGTTAGTGCTTTGAAAGTTCTTTTAAACTTAAAGAGGAGCTCTGGAACCTGTGGCTTGCCATTTGACGTTGGTTTACCACTGGGGGTTGTCACCAGAGGAGAACCATCAAGCATCTGAACCACTGCTTGGAGGAAAAGTGGTCACATTGGTTATGGATGTGCAGAATTACAAACTATGAAAACAAACAGACTGTGGTAGACAGCTCATCACTGGGCAGGTTGAGATTAAGATGCCAAATACTTGCTTTTATCTTCACTACTTGATTTAAAAGACACACAGGAGTTCTTAGTCCTTCTGTAATTGTTGTTTATTTTTCTTTTACCACTTCTCATTTCTGGAAGAACAGTTCAGTATTTGGCAGGATTGTTGCCATCATATTAATTCTCTATCTTTGTGGTTGACTGTTCTTTATGCTTTCTGATGGTTTAGAGCTATTCATTCTGTTGTCTCATTCCTAGATTAAATCCTCCCCAGAAAATTCTACTTATTGCAGATGTTCAAGCCCCATTGTATTTTCCTGCTTTCTATAGCTCAAAGGGGAAATCAAAGTTTTCCAGTGCATGGGAAAGTTTTAGACAAGTGAAATTCCCCAAACTGTGCTTAAAAATGTGGCTTTTTTTTTCTTTCTGCCACAGTAAATGGCTTGTTTTACTGTGTTCTCTTAAAAAACCATCATGTGACTGCAGTTATTTATTTGGAGGAAGGAACAGTTAGTACTTTAAATATTAAAATAAATCACAGTCTAAAAAACATTTTCTAGCAGTCACATCAGAAAAAGATTAGGCAGCATAAGAATTTGGGCCTATAGGGATGCTGGGGAGGGACTCTTCATTAGGGACTGTAGTGATAGGACAAGGGGTAATGGATTCAAACTTAAACAGGGGAAGTTTAGGTTGGATATAAGGAAGAAGTTCTTTACTTGAGGGTGGTGAGGCACTGGAATGGGTTGCCCATGGAAGTTGTGAATGCTGCATCCCTGGCAGTGTTCAAGGCCAGGCTGGGCAGAGCCTTGGGTGACATGGTTTAGTGTGGGGTGTCCCTGCCCATGGCAGGGGGCTTGGAACTAGATGATCTTAAGGTCCTTTCCAAATCTAACTATTCTATGATTCTATGATTCTACATAATTGCCTGCTTTTTCTGTACTGTATTTTCAAGATTGATGCAAATAAAGTAACTTTTCAGAGAAGGAGCTTTTGTTTGACTGTACAACAAATAAATATGATAGTTATTAGGATAGTCTAATGTGTCTTTTTGAAGAGGAAATAAATCTTTATTGGTTGCAGCAGAGGCTCAGCTGACTTTATTCCCAGCAGATTACATTAGTTAATGCGCCAGATGTGCAGAAAGCACTCTCCAGATGTAAAAAAAAATTATCGTTGTTTTTTGACTGATTTAAAGTTGTATTTTTATTTGGAGCCATATTTAGTTTAGGTAGGAAGGAGCTTTGTTTTCTAAGCAGAACTTAGTGCAAAGCTTTTTTTTTTTTTTCTCTTGCTCAGTAGAGTAACTAAACTTGAAAAGCAGCATTGATAGATAGGTCCTTACAGGAGGAACAGGGTTTGAAACCAAGTGTGGGTTGTCTCTTAATTTCATGAGACTCCAGGCAGGGCTAATTATAAACTGTTGCTTGGTAGTGGGAGTAAACATCACATCTGTGTTCCCTGATGCAGAGGGAACTTGCAAACCTCTGCCCTGGCTGAGAGGAGGAATACAGTTTTAAGTGCATTCTTCCATTTGCAGTGAGGAGTTTTCAAGTTCCAGGTTCTCCAGTTAAAACCTTAAAAAGACAGAGCAGTATGGCAAGCCAAGTCACCCTTCTCGCAGTTTTTTGTTACTGATTGTCTCCTGTTGGTTTTGCCTGCTTAGAACATTTTGGAAAATGACTGTCAGAATGTAAGCTGATCAGTAGAAGTCTCTTATTGTAGATAGCTAATGCTGATGGGGCAAAACCTGGGTTGAAATCAAGTGCTGATAAACTTAAAAAGCAATTGTAAGGATGCAATGGCTTTGCTCTGTTATTTAAAGTGTTTCATGAACAAGTTTCATGAATAAGCGTGTTTGCCTTCCTATATTTTCTGTTAGGGCTAGGTGATGATTTTTTTCTATTCATGTTTCTGGTCTCCCAAGGGGAAGGAGTACAAGACACAGGAGTATAAAATCCAGTTTTCCTGCTGGAAGGAGCATGTGGACAATGGTTTTAGTAATTTGGTATAGTTTTAAGAAGTTCCACAGGCAGTTGGACTCAGTGATCTTTATGGGTCCTTTCTAACTCAAGATATTCTATGATTCTGTGATTCTAAGTTAGTTGGCCACTGACAGAATGGCAGGTAACATCCAGCAGTGGGCAGGGACAAGCTGACCACTGTCATCTGCTCTGTATACCTGTCACTGGAAGACCAACTGCAGCATGCAGGCTCCTATGGCACTCTGTGGTGACCAGGGAATTGGGAAGAGAGAAGAGCACCAGTATTTTTAGAAAAACAAAATTCAAGCAATCTGTTGCTCAAGTCAGAAAGTTATGTTTGTGGTGATGCATCACAAGTCTTCTCTCTTGGTGTGTTGCCATACACATGACTAATGGAGGAACTTCCCAAAGCTCATCTCTTCTTTTGCAGTGGAATGTAACTATGACTTAATCTGATACATTATCAGAAAATATCTGAGAGTGGTAAGGGGTCTTTGCAAAGGACTCCTGTTTGCATAGTTACTTGACTCCCTTGGATACTCTGTAGCTCATCAACTTTCAAAAGCTTATGTGTTTGAAGAGCCTGATGCTACCTGCTTGGAAAACAGAGTGGTGGTTGCAGAGGACTGAGTAATTCCAATCACTATAGAATTAATATTTTTTTTTAGTTAACTCTCAAATTTGTTTATTGCTCTCTCAAAGAATGTCCTATATGAGAAGGGCAGTCAGCAGTCTCTTCCTAAATTACTTCTTCATGAAGATCATAGAGAAGTAAGGGAAAACAATCCCTTAAAATAGCAACATCACTGAATGCATACTCTTTAGCACTGGTTTCCCCCTTTTTAGGGAAACTTCTGTATCTTGAACCATTCAGAGTTCTTAGAGTAAGTTTCATGGTGGCAGTGGGATACTCTTCACATAGCCTCTTTTCTGGTCCAGGTAAAACTTCTGCTGCACCAAAGCATAATGTTGCATATATGTGTCTGTGTTTTGGTCTGCCACTCTTAAAAAGAAATAGTACTTTAGAGATATACCTACCAGTGTAACTTTCTTTGACTTAGTAATACATCTCTGACTTAGAGACAGATGGTGGTGGTCTATCCTCTGGTTGCTACTCAGAGTGTTTTGAGGAGCGTGCCTCTTCAACAGTCTGCCTGCCGCCTTAGAGTTAGACTAGTAAAATACCTGATCAAATCCTGTCTTAAGCATTCCCCCCTGGAAGGCTGTAGCCTGAGAGATGTATGTACTTGTGAAAACTGTGGTTGTTATTCCTCTCTTCAGACTTTGCAGTAGTGAGTTCTGGTTGCTCTTCTGTAGCTACATTCTTACAGGAAAAGCCAGACACATCAATGCTTTATGTATTTATCTTCTGAATTAAGGTAGCTCTGCCTGGAGTTAAGTTTTCCTCTGGCTGGCTTGATACTCAGTAGGTAAAAAAGTCTTGGAGCTTTTTCAGTGCTGGAGCAGTGTTTTGTATGTCTTTTTTTCTTCAATAGCTGGCATCTACTTTCATGCCTTTTTCCATGCTTCAGTGAAAGCAGGAATGATGAACTGTCAGAAATATCCCAAGCAGTTGTTTTAGCTGTCCATTTACCTGACAGGCCTCTGCTGCTGAGATCACACTACTACATTTATGCTGCAAAACCAGTTTGTATCATGAATATATTGAGTTAATGTGTTTGCAGTTGGCTGCGTAAGCAGCAGTACCTCTAGCAACTGACCTAATACAGCAAGAGAGAATGTTCTTTTCCTGAGGGCTGAAAATGAAACTTAATCTACCTGGAGTGGAGAGCTCATGGTGGTGACAGCTGCATTTAGTGGCCTTTTAGGAAATTGAAGATGCTGCTCAAGATCATCTGTGCTGAAAACTTCACCACCTTCATACTGTTAGCCTTTGTTAAGGGAAAAGATAAGTCTTACAAACCCATGAAAATTATTTTTAATGCCAAGGTGTTAAATCCATTACCTGACCTATAATTTTCACATTGGGCTTTTTGCTCCAAGGTTGCCCTTGTCTTGTAAGTTCTTGTGAAATGCAGCTGTGCCCTTGCTCATTTTGCAGTTCAGTGGAAAGAATATGCTGTGGATGGCATAGAATGTGGCAAGAATAAAGGATTAAGTGCATTATATCGATGTGTTCTGGCCCTCCACATACTTTCTAAATTGACAATTTTTAGTTCTGTTTCTTTTTTTTCCTGAAGGGATGTGTGGATAGTGGTCTCTTTCTAGAGAAATAGAGAAGAATTTCTGTCTTCAGCCTTGACTCAAAATATTCTTCTAGTCTGATGCAGGAAGCAAAAAACATTCCTCAAGATAGATCAGAAACATGTTTATGACTGTAATAAGTGTTGGTTTTGAGTGAGAAAAATCTGTTCTTACTGTTGCTTTCATCTTCTACAAGCAGTCTGATGACTTCAACTTAGAAGATGCATTTGGTAATCCTGTGAAGTCTAGTGTGGTTGTACCTACTAATTTGAAAGCCTGAATATTTAGATTTAGGGGCACACAGAATAGTGGTATTTCTATTAAAAAAAAGCAGCTCCCTCATAGCAAAGATATTTCTGCATTTTGGAGTCTTCCGCTAGTGCTTTCACAAATCTACTTTGTGATTTCACAAGTTTGAAGGCCCTGTGAGAATACCTTCTGTTGGCTTTCAATCTGTATGTTTTGAGCTTGCTCTGACATGGCCCTTGAGGTGTACCATGATCACTGAAAGCAGCACCTAGTTTGAGAGACAATGCTTGGTAACTGTGTAGCGATCCTCTGTGGGCCACTGTTGAATAAGCATGCCATTATATTCTTGGTGAAAACATTGTGAGGTGCATCTTGTGTTAAAATAGTCTAAAGTAGTCTAGATTTAAATTTCATTTAAAACTTTCCTTCTTTTTTTGTAGATGATTTCAGTTTGGAACACGCTCTTGAGCCTGGTAAGTATCATGTTTTACTGGATACTGCTCAGTACTTGGTACAGTGTCTGTCTGTACTTTATTACCTAAACATAATAATGGCAGTAAGTTGATTGAGGTAACAGACTGTAGATAAAAATAATTGTAGTCTAGGTATGTTTATGTACCTTAATTTTTAAGGGTCTGGATCACCATACAGAAATGTATGTACTTCTCAGCCAAGTCCTGGTTGTTTCATTGCTGTGTCTTCACTAGATGGCACTAATTCCATAAACTATTACGTACAGAAGTAGTTTTTAAATTCGAAGTAGTCTCTTCCTTTCCAGAAAGTAATTTTAGTAGCACAAGGAAACATTATAGTAAGAGGGAAAGTACTCTTTCTAATGTGCTTCAACTCTGCAATGTGGGAAGCAGTAGAGATAAGTGTTGTCTCCCAGCCAGTAAAAGGTACATCCAGTTAGACAGATAATGCACAGTAGCTTTTCAAGTACAGTCAGTGGACCTGTTGCAATACAGACAGCTTTCCTAACACACGGCATGTATTTGTAGGACAGTAGCACGGTTTGATGCTCTGTTTGATTTAGCCTTTTGAAGTTTTGTCTCTTAAAGCAGTCTGTTTTCAACCGTTGTCATTTTTGAGAACAGTTGGCTAACTGAGAAACAATTGGCTGAATGAATCAGATGGTTCAGATAAATGAAGAGGGAAGAATTTTTTATAGGATGGCAGGCCTAAGTTGGGGTCTGTAGGCGTGCCTGCCTCTTAGAGTATGCAGAGAGCCTTAAGGGGACCTGGTGTGACTTACGCCTATAGCTGGGAGGAGGCAAGACCATGCAATGTCAAGGAGAAGTAGCATGCAGAAGAAATGGACTGCTAGGTTGGTTCAGCTGTTGGTGGAAACACAGTTTTAGAAACACACTCTTGGTGTGTTATTTATGTAGGCAACAGTCTGTAGCCAAACCATACAGAGATAATTACTAAGATGTCTTATACTCCTATTCTGTGGCAAGCTAAATGAAATGTCATTGTGGGGACTATATTTCTACTGCTATTACGTATATCTTTCTTAAAATTATTGAATTTTATTTTTTATTAAATGAAGTACCAAGCTCTATTATTGGTTAAAATCTGGTCGTTTTAAAAGAGCAAACAGTCAGGTAATCTGTACTGGTAGAAAAATTTAAAAAGTTTACCATTTGAAATCAGATGTGCAAACTGAAATGTTACATAACACTTAGTGAGTTCTTCTGTATATGTTCGGTTAGAGCAAGGGCCTGACATACAGGATATTGTGGCAGAAAAATTTTAATTTCATGAAAGTGTTTGACATAAAATAACCAAACAAATACAGCATTAGCTAATGAAAAGAAAGGAAAATGATATACGGAAGATTTGATGCTTTTTTTTAGGTAAGATAGTCTTTCAAGGTTACTGTGTGCTCTGCATTTTGTCTCTTTACACTATTAACTTTGTTCACTTTATTCTAACTTCATTTGACTACAGATGACTCCAAGCCAACTCAACCTGCAAATCCTAAGGACACTGGTAAGACGAACCTAACAGGAATTTCTGAACAGTAGAAAAGTATTTGTTAATCTTTCCTAATCCTTTTCAAAGTTACTGCATTGTAGTCTGCTTTTGATATCTTAATAGTTTTGGGGTTTTCCCTCTGTTGTACATAGGTAACCCTGAGCGAGGTCCACCTCTACTTCCTAAAGACTCTGGTAAGGCTTCCAACACAAACTCCTGAATTGTGACATGGTTTTACTATCTCAGTGTAACTTCTAATAATAACTCCTTGTTAACTGGCTGCTGTGTATGTCAGATGTTGCATTGAATAAACACTGAGGATTGAGGAAAACTTGCCTTGCAAATAAGCTTTGCAGCAGTCTTGAAATGCCATAACAAGCCTGTTGAGTCACTTTCCTTTCACTTAAAAGTGGGATGGTATGGGGAGGTGGAAGGATGGGACAGTGTGTGTGCTTATGGCAATGCTGGTTTTGACTCTGTGGTGGAGCACTTGTGTATTGGATTGAGTCCTTTCATCTTTAGTAATTGAATCCCTACTAATTGTGCTATAAAGTCAGTAGGAACTACCTGTGATCTCTATTCTTAAAGCATCCGAATTAAAGGTGAAGCTCAGAGTTAAAGGGTTATTTATTTATTTATTTATTTTAAAGGCTCATTTAAGAAATACAGTTTGAAATACAGTTTTGTGTTTGAAAGGGAGGCTTAAAATACAAGTCCTTCCCTTCCTGTTGCGCTTTAGAGGTCTTCTGTCTTCACCTAACTCAGAGCAAAACACAGATAGATGCATCTGTGGTGATGCCATTATCCATGAATATGGTGGTAAAGAGTCCTTTCCTGGAACACAGGCACTGGTTCTTGTCCCCTCCCTTGTTTGATTGATTTGCAGCGGAAAGTTGAATTCAAGTCTTGTGTTCCTCAGTACAGTGCTTCTACCACCCAACTAAAACTACTGCTGATGCAATTCTTTTAGCTTTGCTAAAAGAGAGAGAGAACTCAGAAAAAAGAAAAGAGAGGAGAACTCAGGCCCTATGTGGTAGGGTCTAGTGGAAGTGGAGAGGGACTGGTTCAGTGTCCTGCAAAAATTCAGAGGAGAGGATTGCATTTGGATATTTCTGTTGTGCAAATACTGCAGCCACTGGATAGTGGCATGTTAATTTTTTTTTTTTTTTTCCCCCCTCTAACTACTGTGTTGGACACATTCCAAAGACTGGTTGTGACTTAGAAACCCAGTTCTGAAGAAACACTAACAGCTGCAGCCTTGGAAAGAAATGGTTCTTTCCTGTCCATGTCCTTCCTCTGCTCTAATAGGATAGTGAGACTTGGGCTTTTACAGTTAAGTAGCTTACAGGGCTTCTTGCTTGCTTAGCCTGAATTGTGCAGTATTACCTGCTCTTGAACACTGATTTCTCTCGGTTGTTCAGGAAATCCAGAGGCAGCAGCGCTGCTATCAAACTGTATAGTGCTGAGCTGAAAGGACTTGAGATTGGGAGGGCTTTTGCCATGTGAACATACTGATGACTATGACACTGAGTCTCAGACCACCAGAAATTCAGATGAATGAACTAGAGAAAAATTCCATGTGCCTTGAGATGTCTTTTAACTGAAATTCAAACATGTAAGATAACACTATTTTTATTTTTTATAGACTTTACAGATTCAGATCTATATGATGGAAATTTACCAAAAGAAGGAGGTGGTGACAGCGGCCACAATGGTAAGATTGTAGGTTGTGTTTCATATTGATCCTATGGTTACTTGAGCTTTTGATAAAAGCTTGCTTGTAAGCTGGTTAACATGGTCCAATTTATAATACCTTTGGTTCTGGTTTCTGAAAGTTAAGAGTATACCTTCCATTTCAAAAGCTATGTGTTCTGCCTTTGCCAAAACCCCACAGATAATTAAATGGTAGAACTGGTCTAGAAGTAAAACCTTCAATGATTTTTACTGCTATGCTAAGAAAGAAGGGGGTTGAAAGTGAGATGTGAATGTGGTACTTATTTCAAAATTCACTGTGAATATACTTCTTAAAGGAATCCAGGTGTTACTTGCAGATTTTCTGTGACGTGCTCTTAGTTTCTTTTAGTTCTTGTGGTTAGGAATCCCAGGTGTGGGCCAGAAGAGGGTCTGTCTTATGTTCTCAAGGATTTTATCTGTTCCACAGGATGAAATGATCCTTAGACTTCCAAGTGATGTATGGTATATCTACTTTGAGCAGTATAAAACCATTTCATAGCTTACCAAACTCTTTCTTGAGTAATTTGCCATGTCTGATTGTTACCATACAGCTCAGTATACAGATGGTCACTGGGACCAAGCTGCAGTAATGGACATCATTAGGATGAGGTTGGTCATCCCTGTGTGCATTACTGCAACTTTAGTGTCTCCAGATCAGAGTTAGCTTAAGTATCTTGATGCGGTGTTGAGATGTGCCACTGGTTACTGACTTCTTCAGAGAGCTGTCCTAGAGATTACTGATGCTAATTTTTTTGGAAGCTTTCACCTCCCAAGGTTCCTTTATGGCAGAAACTTGAAAACTGGCAGGGGCAGGAAGCATCTGTTGAGACTTGTGTGGTGTTTTCATCTGCACAGATTGCTGCTTCACTGGTATGAGTTGCACAATGACAAATAAGGAGTATTTACAGAACTTCTGTCTTCTTTGCTAGGAGGCTTGTAAAGGTATTTAGTAAATGATGCTGGGATTTTAGGGGAAGGTAGTTGATTTCATGGAAATACAGCTGAATGCTACTCTGAAATTATATGCTGTTCCTCTCCACTGAGTGTTCTGTGGTGGTGGACAGGTTGATTAAACCACATTTCACAGGTGTGCTCCACTCATTTAGTAGAAGCACTGAGTAACCAAGGCTGAAGTTGGCTTGAGCTGTGCTTTGAAAATAGAAAGCCAGAGTTTAGCACTATATGGATTTAATAGATTGTAATTTTGCTTAATTAATTGACAAAAAGATTGTCAACAATGCTGTGACTGTTCTTTATACATGTAAAATCTAAACCTTTTTTTCATTTTCGCAGAACGAAAGGGCCCAAGTCCAAATAATGGTGAAGAAACTGAGGGTAAATGCAGAGATTTATGTATATGCGTGTCTGAAGCTTTTTTTCTGGGTTTTTCTGTATTGCTAATACTCTGCTAGAATGATCAGTGCTAGTATTGTGTTTTATCTTGAAATCCTCTGTGGCATCTAGGATCCTTGCTTTTGAGCTCCTTCATAATTCTTTAAAGTCTCTGTGTTGCAAATGATTCAGAAGTGTTCAGGTCTCAGATATGCTAGTACAGTGATTACATGCGTAGTAGGCTATGAATAGGTAGCTTTTTCAGTTAATGGAACTTAAACCAGGCATGCTTAAGTTGCTTAACAATAGGCATTGCTAAGTAATCAATGATTATAAAATTAGGATTCACTTTTCATTATTCACAAAGTGTGATTATTATGGTTTAATGTAATAATTTCCATCTTTTTTTTTTTTTTTTTTGCAAGTGTTCACCAGGTTTACTTTGAGGCAGTGCTTTTGATTCTGAAAAATATATACAATATACATGTTTTGATTTGATTTCTTATAGGCTCTCAGGGAGCAATAGCTGGAATTGTAAGTGCTGTGGTTGCTACTGTAATTGGAGCAGTATCTAGTTTCATTGCCTACCAAAAGAAGAAACTCTGTTTCAAACAAAGCGGTAAGAATTCTAAATTAGATTTGTTTTTTACTGTCTGAAGAGATACGGTTTTGTATTTAGATGAGAGCTAGAAATTGATCTTATACATAAGGTAGTTTTAATAACATGGTCAATTTGTGTTCACAGGGAGTAACCTCTCTTACTAGTCATCTAAAGCAGGGAGTCTGAAGAATGCCTTGCCCAAAATTGAGACTTCCAGAAGCAGACAGACTTTAGGCTCTGCATTTCTTAAAATGAAACTACTTCATGCTAAATAGTAAGCAGGAGAGACTGCAAAAACCCATTTTTTTAAGAAGAAATGTGTGGAGGCTGGGGATTAGGGACTATTTTAATGCTGAAAAATGCTTTGTCATTTCTAATTCTGTAAATCTTGCTCTTGTGTTTTCACAAGGTACTTGCTTACATATAAGTTTCCTGACAACTACCTGGATGTTCATTCCCAAATGATTCTTCCTTCTGCAGTCATCTGTTGCTTGCTATCTGCTTCCTTTCCACCAAAATAAGATATAACTTGGATCAGGGTACTTTGAGAGTACTGTGGGGCAGAAGCTTTGGTTTTGTCCATTTTAATCTGTCTGACTGGCTGGTGAAAGGTGATGGTAGAGCAGTCATCCAGCCAGTCACTACAGTTTTGTAATTTGGGAAATTTGGAAACATCTACCATGCATGTTAAAATTAACTAAAATGCAGGCAACACAAAGGCAACCCAACTGCCATCAGTAGCTCAGTTTCATGGGTGATATTTCTTCTCTCAAATTATTTCTATTAATTATTTCTCTTCATCAACAACTTGAAAGATAAGACAATTTGAATGCTAAACACCTGCTTGTTTCCCAGCAGATGAAGAGAATGTGAATATGGAAAGCCATCGGGTAGTACAATCTGAGCCACCTGGTAAGAGAAGAGTTTAAATGGAAGAGCAACTTTTTGGTGGAGGTCCTATTATGCACACTTTATTGATATCTAACATAGTGAAGAAAATTACTTAAGCTGTTCTGGTTTTTGTTTGTGGCTACCATAACAACTAACTTAGAACTAAATCAAGATTTCACTTCTGGTAGTATGGCTACTCTTCTCTAGTTTGTTATTCTTTGAACAGATTGGTTTATTGTCTTGAGGAGTCCTTGAAATACAGGAGCTTAGAGAAAGTAAAGAATTGAATTTTCTCTGCGGAAGTATTATTAAATACAATTATGAATACAGAAGCCTGCTCCTTCAGTGTTATCCATAACTGCAGATAACTGGCAGGTGCATTACTCATGTGTGTTGTGTCTATTTGAATCGGACACCACCATTTTGATTGCAAATCCATATAGAACTCTTCATAAATGTATATCAAAAATGTTAATAGTGATTGGGTAGAGGTGAAACTACACTGGAGGCAAGGAGGGCTGAACTTAGTAGCATGTTGTTGTAACTGGAACATTCTTCTTTGGTCTTAATCTGAATCCCACGGAACTAGTTCTATTTTTTTATAACAAAAAGTAAATAAATGACACCTTATTACTCTCAGGTAATTCATCAGTTTGCTAGAAAATTCCATCTGGTTCGTAATCCTCTTTATAAATGTTTTTTCTTTAAGCTATTAAATATATAAAACTCATGGAGAAGATGTTTTCTTGACTGGTTATAGAAGTCAGGACTGGAGTTAAATGGATATCAATTCAGCTAAGCATTAGTGAAGCAAGCAGTGCTGTTGAAAGACCTTTATCCCACTCAGTTAACATATGATTTGCAGCTCAGAGATGCAAAATCTGGCTAAGATTCACCAGAACTCAGATGTGAAATGCATCAAATGATGCATACTTTAACTGGTAAAGTCAAAGTTGGGATGTTACCATGAATGATTACTCCTGCCTATGTATTGATATGATGTTGTATCGTAAATTTCATATCTCTGTTATATTTTGCAAGCAAGCATGAGCATGTTTTGAACCCAGAAACTGGGCACCCATGGTTAGCATGGTGCTACTCCTGATCTGAGTTCCTGGGAGTTAGCTGCCATTAGCTCTGCTTTTGGTGATAGAGTGTTGATGTACCTACATGGCTTCTAGTTAGAAGCAGTCTTGCATTAAGCAATGTCAGATGGCATGGCAGAAGAGATTTGCATTTTTAACATTTTATGTAGGCTTGTCTTTGACTTCTTGAAAATGAGGTGACTCAGCCTAGCACCTCTGTTCAGTAACCCACTTTTTCTATCAGTTATGCAGACTGTACTCCATCTAGTTTTTTGCTTCTGCGGAACTCTGCATGTTAAGTTATGCTGCAAGTGTAGATAGCTGCACGGATCTAGCAGGATGTGGTTATTTGAGTGAGAAATCTGAAATGTAATATCCCTTGCTGTGCGGGGTATTGGCTTCACAGCATCAAGCCTCTGCTTACCTGAATTTATCCCACAGTTTGAATGCCTGCTCATAAAACCTGTTGTCAGCATATACTGTTACATAGTAATACATAATTTACAATGACACAGTGTGCTAATCTTGAGTTGTTTCTCACTTTTTAGTTCAGCGCACACTTCTGGAGAACTGAAATAAAGAAAACATGATGAAGAAACAGATCATTGAAACTGGATAGAGAGCCTGCGTTCTGCCTGGGGAAAAAAAAAAGGAAACAAACAAAAAAAAAGCATAACGTTAACAGCAGAGTCTGAAGTTGCATGAGAAAACAGTTCTTGTTTGAAACACCTCTGGGAGTTTGCCTTAGACCTGAGCACTTCTGTATGGTTAGCCCTGTGAAGCGTTGTTGCACACCAATATATGGCCTTAATGACAGGAGGGTAGAAGTATGTTGTGCCTTTACATTCTTTACTCCTGTGACAAATGGGTGTGTCTAAAGCGCATTCAGTGTTTTTAACTTTTCCATATGTCTCCAAAAAAAAAAATAAAAAAGAGGCAAGTAGTGTTTTGTTATGTCACTGCTTTCAGGCAGGGTGCAAATAGTTTTTTTAATATCCTGTACACAGTGAGCGTACCAGCCAAACAACCCGGCATATGTTGTGGGCACCTTGAAAGCAAATGGCTCACTGTGTAGGATAATGAATCTGGGCACGTGTGCTGCTGATTCAAACCATGTAACTGCCTGGGTCACCCACTAGGGAAGGAGGAGATACTTGTTCTTGAGCATTCAAGAGACAAAAATTAGTTCTGTTTTTGCTTTTCTGTTGTTGTTGTTGCATCTGTCTGGTACAGATTCAGAACACACAAACTAGTGCACAGAGACCTTTCATCCTTTCTGGCTCTTCCTGCTTAGCAAGTACTGAGCCAATCAGATGTGGAAAAGCCTGATCTGCAAATTGGAACCATAACTGGATTTTGTACATCTGGTGAGAATGGTGTTTGGCAGTTGTCTAAACAGTTGTAGATAAAGTATTAGGGGGTGGGGGTTGACATCTTCAGGCTTCCATAACCAAAAATTTAACAGAAAATGATGTTGAATTCAGAAGGCTTGTCATACACCCTGAAAAGACAGAAGCAGTGCTACAGTTCGAAGGTGCTGAAACGCAAGACTGACCAGAACAACCCAGCCTCACTCCACAAGTATCCATTGAACAATATAAATAGCATATATGTGAAGAATGCTTTTGGGCTTGTGAAGGATTGCCATCAGGGCCTATGACTGCATCCTCACCTGAAAGCACTAGTGGCCTTTGCTCTCAAAAGCCACAGGAAGGTTTCAAAGATCTGTGGAAACATGGAAAACTGCAACTCATAACAGTTAAAGGACTGAGTCTGGACTAGTAACTAGTTCTGTTTGGAAGGTGTAGTCTGACCAGTTCTGTTGGCTTGCATTCTAATTGTTTCCAATTTTCGTGCAGTTTTACAATATGTGTCTTACTAATATGCTTCAGCCTCCTGGCCAAAGGGTTCTACAGAAAGATGACATTTCACAGAACATCTTAGAAGTCATGAATTTGGATATTAAACATGTAAATATATCTGTGCATTCAAATATGAATGTACGCCAAGAATAATTCATTTAAGAATTTCTTGTACATGTTTCTTAGCTTGCAACAAAACTTTACACAGATATTAGTATTTTGTTATGGAATTAATTTGTAAACCTCTATTTCCCTACTTCTGCTTTTATGATAAAAGAACTAAAACCTTTAAGTGTGTGTTTGAGGGTGGAAAAATGATTTTATATAAACATTTGATCTATGTAAATACAAAGAAATGAAATGTACTGCTTACCTACATGAATAAACAGGTATCTCATATCAATGCCAAGTATAGAGAAAACAGAAATAAGCCAGTGTTCATTAGGGATAAAATGGTTGGCTCAGTCCAGCTTTTAGCTAACCAGACTTTTGAATCCTTCTTCAGCTTTTGCAAGCCTGAAATTACTTACTAAAACCTCCTATCAACATTGTGATTTTTCTAAAAATAAATATATAGAAAAGAAAATGTTTATGTATTTTTCTTTGTAGTAACTCTAGAACTACAAACTACTCCCCCTCCTGCGCTTACTTCTGCACAGTCTGCAGAGCTGTTTCTTGCACACATTCTCACTTCTTTCTCTGGGTGCAGTCACTGTTGTGCAGCAACTTTTCCCCCTTCTGAAATACCTTATCCAAGAATTGCTACCAGCATCACTGATGGGCTCAGCCTTGGTCAGCAGTGGGTCCCTCTTAGAGCCAACTGCTGTGCACTCTATTAGACACAGGGGGAGCTTCTGGCAGCTTCTCACAGAAACCACTCTTGTAGCCCCTCCATTACCCAAATGTGGCCATGCAAACCCCAATGCAAAAGAAAAGGTTAAAGAGAAGGTTTGAAATTTCAGGCTGTCCAGCTCAAAATCTTTTGGGTTTCTATTTCTTATCTATGGATAAAATGTTCACTTGTTTTTCAGTTATCAGGGTAGTCTTTGGTACGCTGCTATTTGCCTTACTACCCATTGAGACTTTGATCTGTTCCTTCCTAACTCAACTGCTCATGCACAGCTTAACTAAACTTCCTAATTCATTTGGTCAAGAAAAATTATCAGTTAACAATTATTCATCACTCTACTGAAGTAGAGTGCCCCACAGATCAGCTGCTGTCCATAATGGTCTTAACAAGCTGTCAGTGATACTCAGGTCTCAGTTTGGGAACTAATGTTCCAGTTTCCAGTAGAGCTTTAGATCAGTCCATGAAGGATCAAACCAGGATCTTCTAGTAGAATATCTTGTCACTTTAGTTTCTGCTGTGGTGGCAGGTTAGTCCATCCTAAGCACTAGTGAAAAGGACTGCTTGAAAAATGTTTTGACCATTTTCAAAAGTGATGTCCCTGTCAAATACTTATCCAAACTTATCCAAATGAATTCACTGGGCTGTGTAAATAAAAGCAAGCAATTCTTAGGCATAAGATTTTGCAGCTTTTTACTGTAGCTCCTATTCATGCTCATTCTGATGTCTGTGCCAAATTCTGAATGCTAAAGAAAACTATTTAGTGCACTTGGCATTCAGTGTACCTTGGGCTGAATTGCACTCCCAGTTGTGCATTTCCATGTTTTTCTTGCTAATTATTTTAGGCCAACATCTAAACTGTACTATTCTCTGAGTGTTTTCCACCTGACAAGATTATGAAACAAACCTTAGCCTTTTCATAAACTGAAAAGATTAATTTCTTCTTGCTCTTTTCTTTTACACAGGTATAAAAGACACATTTGAAAGAAAGGGAAGAGGTGATTAGGAATAGGAAAAGGACTTGAATGAAGCAAAAATACAGGGTTTTCAAACCCCTATATTTGGAGTGCTTTAAGAACCACAAGAATAAAATATTAAAAATTGTATTCCTCCATATGCTTGTGAAAAACCACTGAAGTTTTAGCTAGCATATAGTAGTTGTATTCTTATGTTGCCAAGAACTTCTATCACTGATTCACTCATATATTTGGTTTATATTTAAATTAATGTCTAATATTACCGGATGTTTCAATATTTTAATTAAAATACTTCCATTTTTATGAAGGAAGATGAATACTGTAGGATATTAGTGGCTTTCCCTAGCAGCTGTAGTGTATAATTTGATTCTTTCATCTCCCATAGACTCATGCAGCAGGTCTCCCATGACAAAGAGAGCAATGTCTAACCTGTACCCACAGGAAGAATGGGGCTGCAACTGTGGTGAGTTGTGACTGTCCTTTTCTTCTCTTTCAGCTTGTCTCATCTAAAGGAGGCCTGATGGGTGTAGAGGACAGACAGACAGACACTCCACCCATTTGTTGTTTTTTAAATACAGGGTTTTTTCTGAAAGAACAAGTAAAAAGAATTCAGCAAGTCATCCACCTTGTCAGATAAATATTATGCAGAATGTTGTTTTCCCTTTAAATTGAAAAAGATCTGTCAATAATTCCTTAAAGTGATAAAACTGCAATTTATGCTAAGGTGTAAGGCCTTATATTTGTTTTCAATATATAATATTGTTTACTTGCTATCTTGGGCAGGCTGCTGCACATCTTTGACAGAGGGAGCTGAGATTAAGAAGGTCCTGTAATGTCCCCAAGAACAGAAGTGGAACAGGTATTCAAGACATCCGGACTCTAATGCTAGGTCCATTTTTTCCTGTGCCACCTTCCCATTGTTTTTCTTTAGCTAGATAGAGCAGTATCTGACTTCAGAAGAGCTGGACAAGGAGTACATCATTTTCAAACTTAAGAAAGTGCCATATCCCAATGAGCTAGTATCAGCAGGTGAAGATAACACATCGTTTCATTTACAAGAACTGTTTTGAAGTAAAGCTACTGAAATTTTTTGAGCTGCTTGGACTTGCCTGGTTCTAGTACATAGCCTTGATAACTTTCCTGTTCCCTTCAGGCAAATTCATCACTGATATGAAGATTAGCACGTGTGCCTACTTCTGCTATTCTAGGAAAAAACAAACAGCGGGCTTATGGGATTGCTTGTGTCATGTTCTTGTTTTAACTGGCTGACAAAGTCGCCTCTTAAACCTAAATGTCCTTAACTCTTCTGAGATTGAGGAATTGGCCCTGACAAGGAGAATGATGGTATGTAATTTAAGCTTTAGAGCTTCTACTGCTAGCGTAAATAGTTAAGCCATGTGATGCAGTAAACTGAGCCTTTATAAACCATTCTACTGGTTCAGAGTGGGGGTGTGTGTGTGTGTGTGTGTGTGTTTGTGAGTGCGTTCAAATCTGACCTACTTGGACATGAAGCTTCTTGAAGATCCAGTATCATCACGTTCTATCAGTCCAGTTTATGTTGTTGCATCACTTTTTTGTAGTTGGCAACAAAGCATGAATTCAGAACATGCACTGTATGTTCTAGGTAACTGAACTGAAGTGCAATTTGGGCCAGCCTGTGTCCCACATAAGACTGTGTAACCCAGCAACATTGCAAGTGTACAGACTGGCCATTCATGGTAGCACAGTCCTCAGTGTATTTGCAGCCCTAGTCAAAACAGTGCTGACTGGAGCCCCTGCAGTTTAGCCCCCAGCAAAAAGGAGAACACACACCAGTCTCCTCGTTGGTGCTGGGAGCTGGTGTGATGGCGGCAATCGAGTTCAAGACACAAGTGTCTCTTGACATAGGTATTTCCTAGAGAGAGGCTATGACAAAACTGAATTTAAATCACGTCAATGATTTGAAATTATGTTCATGGAGGGATGGATGAATGGATGATACTTGCTCATTTTCCAAAGCTTTGTGTTCTGATGCTGGACGCTGAGATCTCTCTCCATGTAGGATATTTATGTTTTAAAATAATATCTAGATCAATGGAAAAATCATGACAGACAATGTTATCTTCTGAAGACAAGCATCTGCTGAGGAGCTGAGCATGCTTCAGTAGTGCAACATCACTTTTTAAGTTTATAAAATATAACTTTTTTGTCATCCCCCTGCAGATTATTCCCAGGTCTCTGCAAAGCAGATTCTTGGCCTCCATTTCCCCAGCACGGAGGCTCAAGTGAGCAGTTAGGACTCTGACAAGATTGCCTTTTTGAGCAGCTATTTCTCAGCCAACACCTGAGCAGGGAAGCAGCACTTTGAGGACAGAGTCTATCTGAGAGATTTTTCTTCCAAGTACACTCCAGGGAAGGCCAGTCTCCTCTCACACGCTGCTTGAGCTTCCACAGCACCACACCCTGCTTTGAAGGCGAGGATGTCAAACAGGTTGGCTTTCCCTCCGGGAAGGAGGTGGATTCAGAGCACAATGGCTCCCTCCTCATTGGGTGCTGCTGCTGGTTCTTCAGCTCTCCACACTCCCTGACTGGGTGATAAATAGATTTCTTAGAGGGCGGGGGGGCACCTACGGTGCTGCTCACAGCTTGGCCGTAGTGGGATTGTTTGCTTTTGTTGCTTGTCTTGTACTAGTAGAGGTTTTAGGGACTTCTCTCTCTTCTGTGGTGTTTGGGTGTGATGGTGAGAGAACTCTTTGGACAGAGCTGCTGATTCCAAGTGTCTCCCTCAAACCTTGGCACTGCAGTTGCAACATCTACTGTCATCGCTTGGAAAAAACCAAGACAATCAAGGCACTGTATAGAAGACAATGGGGAAACTCAAAAGTATCCTTCTTCTGTGCTTTGGCTTTCTTCTAGTCCATGTAAGAGGTAAGCAACCTTCACCTTGGCTTATTTTTAGGGCATGATTATAAAAATGAAATAAACACAACAAAAACTTAAACCCTGGACCTTAAAAAAAAATTTGTTTATTTAGAAATGCTTGCTGACATTATTTTTGTTACTCATTTCACAAGAAGCGTTCAAGAGTGTTTAGATAAGTACTTCTGCAGTTTCTAAGGAGATATATATCTTTTGGATAATCGCTTGTAACAGCTGTGCTAGTTGCAGTCTGTATATTTGTTATAATTTCTTATTTCCTCTGTAGTGTTGCTCCCCTAAAATTACTGACAAGCTTGGACCTGAGTATCAACTTTTAAAATGAAAGCTGTAAAATGAGAGCTTCTAAGGGAGCTTGAAGTTTCCAAAGAGATCCTTAGTCAACTATTTACTTAATGTTTATACAGCTTTTCTTAGTTATTGAAATGTGTTAGTTATATTGTAAAAACAAATTCTGATTCCATTTAAAGGATGTTCATACCTGCATACTGGTGCTCATGCTTTAATAATTATAAATTAATAATTTATTAACCTTAGCTAACACATTCCTGAATATAGAAACTCCACACACAAGCATACTTTCTTTTTTCATGCAGGGTTAATGAAGAATTGAATATACTTTGTACACACACAAAATTTTGATGAATGAATAGCAGTTGGGAAAATATAGTCCTTTTATACTGAGTCATTTTTCTATATTCAAACACAATTTTCTTTTAGCAAAACATTCTGTAAAGCTTATTTGGCTATCCAACCAAATGGGATCATCTTTTTGTGCATGTGCCACATACTGTACTTGTAATCTTTTCTTTTTTGTGCATTAGCATTACTTCAGAAACTTGCAGCACAGTGTTTGACTGCAGCAAAAACTCATTCACTAGCCACTAGTTCCGACAGTTGCTGCTGCTCCTCCTCCCACCATCCTCGATTTAAATGCAGTCCCTGGAAGACCTTGCAGTGATGGGCAGTGAAAAAACTTGCCTTAATCAGTGCCCTAGTTCCATTTTCACAAATAAGGAATTATTTAGAGGTCTTCAACAAGTAACTTGGTGGAGAAACAGCAGAGCAGTAGGATTGTGCTGGGCTGCCCTGCAGCATGTTGTGAACAGTGATGACTCACATGGTCTCTCACCACTGGCATGCAGACATTCTTGTTCTGGAGGACTGTGTTGTGTTGAATACTTCTGTTCAAACAATCTGAGCATGGGCAAGCCAATTGCCATACACTCTAGCATTTTAATTACAAGGATAGTCAGCCTAACCATTCTTGCCTTCTACATGTGCTAATTTAGAGCCAGTTCAGACACTGCTTTGGGGAAGAAATCATTACTGAAAGATGCTGTGGGTTTTGGGTAGTCTTGTAGCTGTGGAAACTATTTAATCCACTTTAAAAAGCAAAATTAATGATTACAATTCTATGTCAACAGCCACTGAATTTCATCGTCAAAGAATACATCCCCCCATGTTTCAGGTGACATTTACAGGAATCACTTCTCAGTCTTAATTAAGACATGATATGAGAAAGGATTGGCCATGCTGGTAAAAAGCTGGTCTAAGTCTTTATGATAGGAATATCTGTGACATGATTCACCTTTATATATGCAGCATTAATTCTTATCTAAGCTTTAACTATTTGTTCTAACTTTTAGAATCTACTGTGCCACCACAGCTAGGGCACACTGCATCATTTCTCTTACCATCTAGCATTTCTTTTATGTCTTGCTATCTTCAGTTAATTGGCTAGACTGCCTTGACAGACACATCTCAACAGAAACGTGGCATACCCAAAGACCACGTTGCACAAGGAAAGTGAGACCTGATAGAGTTCAGAAACTTACATGCTCACTGCAGTCTTCTGTATTTCTACCTACATTCACTGGCTTTTATTTCCAAGCTTAGGCAGGTTACGTGAGATCTCTCATGTAAGCTGAGCCACTACAACTAATTTTCTGAGTGCCTTTTAGACCAACCCAAATGAAAGAAACTTCATAGAAACTTCTTCCACTGAAGTTCATGCTAACAACCCATGTTGGTTACTGCAGCTTGGCCCACATGCAGCGTGGTTAGACACAGTTTAGGTCCTAGGCCCCCAGTAACTGAGATAATGCACCTGTTTGACACATACTGTAGGTCCCATTTGGCCTGTACATCTGTGTGCATACCTGCAGTGGGGCAGCTGTACAAAGGGCTCTCTCCTTCCTACACAGAGCTGGAAAGCAACTGAGGCTCTCCCTCAGACATGACTGCTCAGAAATGCCCTTCAGGTTCCCAATGGAGATAAACCTTATACACCTATGGTCTTCAAGATCAAACACTAGATCACATGTTTAGTCAATAACAAAGATAGTGCAAAGGTTGATGATGTTTAAAATACATTAAGTTTACTCCATCAGGTACTGCATGCTACACGGGTATAGGGAACAGCATTTGTTGCTAACTAGTAAACCAAGTACTACTGTCCAGCTGAGGTTTACAAAGATGTTGTAATAACTCAAAACTAATTGTAATCTTGGTTAATTAGATGGGCATTTTATGGGAGAAATTTACAGACCCGTTTGGATTTGAGACACTATGTGACTTAGTTTTATGAATAAAATAGCTTTCACTAGAGTTAAAAGACAGAATTCGATAGATGAAAAACACAATCCTGTTTTTCTGCTACTGCTCCATTAAGCTCCAGAGATC